>BJKM01000784.1:74478-96978 GCA_015082035.1 Chaenogobius annularis
CCAACTACACAACAGGTGAACTTACTACAACAAACAACACAACAGAACAGAAACTACCACAACAGGCGAACTACACAACGGACTACACAAACATACGAAGCACACACAGGCAACTACAGCAACACAACAGAAACGAACTACACAACAGACGAACTACAACAAACAGGCGAACTACCAACAGGCGAAACTACACAACAACTACACAACAGAAAACGAACGTACAACAGCAGGTGCGACAAACTACACAACAGACGAACGACACAACACAAGCAGGACTAACTACACAACAAACGTACACAACAAGTACGTAACTTAGCACAGCGAGCGACACTACACAACAACGAACTCACACAACACAACAGCGCGAACTAAACCACAGGCAGAACTACACAACAGGCAACTACACACAACAGGCGAAACTACCCCAACAGAACAATCCTACACAACAAACTACCAACAACAGACGAACTACACCAACAGACGAACTACACATCACAGACGGAACTACAAACAACAAGACGCGAACTACACAACAGACGATCTACACAGCCAAAACTACGACAGACAGCACGAACTGCCACAACGGCAACTACACAACAGACGAACTACAGCAACAAACTACAACAACAGTAACGAACTTACACAACAGACAACTACACAACAGCCAAAACTCACAAACAAGGCGCGGCGAACTACACAACAGACGAACTACACAACAAACTACAAACCAATAGACGAACTACGACAAACAGCTTGCGAACTACCATCCAAAACTACACACACAGGCAAACTACACAACAGGGTACATGAACTCACACAACATGCGTGAACTACACAACCAGATGCAACTACCACAACAGACGAACTACACAACAGCACGAACTACACAAAAGATGGTGAAATCTACACAACAGACGAACTACACAAAGACCAAACCTCACCCCACAACAGCCGCAGCGAACTACACAACAAGAGCGACACTTAACACAACAGCAACCACGAAACATCACACACAAACCCAGACAAACTACACAACAGACCGAACTACACACAGCCCCAACGAACTACACCAACATGTCTCACAACTACACAACAAACTACACACACCAGGCGGAACTACACAACACGAACGATACTTACCATAACAGGAGGCGAGACTACCACAACAGCACGAAACTCACCAACAGCGAAGAACCTTACACAAACAAGTATAATCTACCACAGACCAGGGCAAAACTACACAAAACAGGCAAAACTACTCAAACAGACGTACTACACAACAGACAAACTACACAACAGGCAAACTACACAACAGATGAACAACACAACAGATGAACTGCACAACAAACTACACGACAGACAAACTACACAACAAACTACACTACAGACAAACTACACAACAGACAAACTACACAACAGACGAACTACACAGAAGACAAACTACACAACAGAGACGTACAAGGAACGCACAAGGAACGCACAACAAACAACACAATGAACGCACAAGGAACAAACTACACAACGAACGCACAAGGAACGAACTACACAACAAACAACGCAACGAACGCACAAGGAACGTACACCGAACGCACACAAACTCACACCGAACGCACACAAACTCACACCGAACGCACACAAACGCACATAAACGCACACCAACACCCTCCAGCTGCTGTCCACTGCACCATCGCTTTTGTCCTCAAAGCCACTGTGACCCCACTTTGGGCCTTAGGCGGGTTTGTTGGGACAATTAGAAGTCACAGTGACTTTGGGCCTTAGGCGGGTTCGTTGGGACAGTTAGAAGTCACAGTGACTTTGTGCCTTAGGCGGGTTCATTGGGACAGCTGGGGACCACAGTGACTCTGGGCCTTAAGCGGGTTCGTTGGGACAGTTAGGGGGCCCAGAGTGGAGAAGGGGATGCTGGGACATTTTACCTTCGTGGAAACTGCCGTGTGATTTTGGCCGTAACAAAAATCAATGGAACTGATTTCTCTGTGATTGTGTCTTTGCTCGTTCTGTGTCGTGTTAAACTCGAGCTGATCTTTTCGAGTGAATGTTTTGCGCGGGTGATTTGGGCTGTGCCGGCCTCAGCTTCCGTCTCAAAGTGATTGCTAAGATTACACCTTTCCCTCCGACTATGGCTCATTACAGTCACAGCTGCACCATCGCCAAGGAAACCGCCGCAAAGATGTGTCAATGCTTTGGCCAACGCTCTGAAATGGACGGAGAAACAGCCACAATTATGTGTGTGTAATGTGGCCCTGGCCCAGCGTGGGTTCAGCTCCAGGTGTCGCTTGTGTTTGAATGTGGAGGAAATCTGAACATCTCAACATCCACGGACCAGAAACAACTATGGAGGAAATCTGAACATCTCGACATCCACGGACCAGAAACAACTATGGAGGAAATCCGAACATCTCAACATCCACGGACCAGAAACAACTATGGAGGAAATCCGAACATCTCGACATCCACAGACCAGAAACAACTATGGAGGAAATCTGAACATCTCGACATCCACGGACCAGAAACAACTATGGAGGAAATCCGAACATCTCGACATCCACGGACCAGAAACGACTATGGAGGAAATCCAAACATCTCGACATCCACGGACCAGAAACAACTATGGAGGCAATCTGAACATCTCGACATCTACGAGCCAGAAACGACTATGGAGGAAATCCGAACATCTCGACATCCACGGACCAGAAACAACTATGGAGGTAATCCGAACATCTCGACATCTGCAAACCAGAATCGACCAAGGCTATACCAATTTAGAGCTTAAAATGAACCTCATATCAGGATTATTCCATCGAACACGGGCTCCCAAGATTCTGGAATGTCTAGAACTCAAAATGACTTTAAATGCTTTAAATGAACTATAATTAAATTGTAACTAATAAAGAGAGAAACAATGTTTTCTCATCATTATTTTACTGGAGGTTTGAGTTTGTTTTGTCCTGAAACTGAACCTCCGAAGTCCTGTCTTCACCTTCCCCCCTATCCCCCGCCCACATCCCGGTGTGGGATCTCAGACGTTATGAGGAGCAGCAAACAGCTTCATGAAGTCCAAGAGCACAGAAGAGGTCAGGGAGAAAGTGTGGATGAGTTTAAAGCAGGCTGTTACGGCCGCTGTCCTGCAGATCTTGTGTGTCGCACTGTTCCCTTCCCAACATGGCTGCATTGGGTTCACGTCTGTGATTGGAGGCCCTCAACACCTTCGTTCCTGTTTGGATGCTGCTGTCTGGTCCCAAATTGGCTGGGGCCTCTCAACACCTGGGCATTCAACAGCCACTCCTTGATAAGGACCCCTGTTCCAGCGGTTCAGGGGTGCTGTTACCTCCTTGTTGTGTGTTGCACCGTTCCCTTGTCAACATCCTTCCCGTTTCCTCTGGGGGATGGGCCAATCCAGAGTCTTCACCTGCAGCCCCGCCCAGTACTTAAGGACCCTTGTTTCAGCTGTTCAGAGCTGTTGGCATTGTGTGCCAGTCGTTTGTGCCGGTCGTTTGTGCCGGTCGGTTGTGCCGGTCGGTTGTGCCGGTCGGTTGTGCCGGTCGGTTGTGCCGGTCGGTTGTGCCGGTCGGTTGTGCCGGTCGGTTGTGCCGGTCGGTTGGTGCAGTGCCCGACCGTGTGTGTTTTAGACACGTTTAACTTATGGTTTTGTGCGTTTCTGTTCATTTGCCTTTACATTTCTGCTCATGAAACTTTACAACTTCATTTGACCTTTTTCCGTCTTGGTTTCTTTCCTTTTACCCTGGGCAGACTTTCATTGAAGTGGCTCCTCTCGGCCACCAGGGTCAGCGTAACTAAAAAAGAACTCGACTAACAGCATTCCGACTGCGGCTAAAACACCGTGAACCACAGCCGTTGTGTTATGCGCACAGACAGCGCCCCCTGCAGGTTCAGGACTCAAACTCTTTCCTGCTGAGAACAGCCTCATGCGACACAAACGTAGAGCTGCTGATTTCATACATTATACATTATACAGGCAATAGAAAGGAGCCCTGAACAGCTGGAACAGGGGTCCTTATCAAGGAGTGGCTGTTGATTGCCCAGGTGTGGATATTATTATTATTATTATTATTATTATTATTACTACTATTATTATCATTAAGATAATAAGAGTTTTCTTTTTTCTAAGTTCTCTGTTTTTATTATTATCCTGTGCCTGATCTGTTTCTGTGCCCTTTGTTGCAACATTGGAGTTTCCTCATTGTGGGACAAATAAAGGTGGTCTTATCTTTACACTGATCTGACCTGTGGGGGCACTCATGCCTCTCAGCCAGCAGGTTCTGGGTTCGACTCCTGTCCTTTCTGTGTGGAGTTTACTTTGTTTCAATTCAACTCAATGGAATCAAAGTTGGACGATTTCACAGAACGTTCGACAGAGAAACACAAATGAGTGTCGTTAAAGTTGGACTTTAGTCAGCTCAGCTCCGTCGGATCCAAAGTTGGTCCTCTTCTTCTTTTGACGTGAAACTCATGCTCTGTTTCTGCAGCTGTTTCTGGCTTCACGTTAGTCACTGTTTTGTTTTGTTCTGTGCCGAGCGGGACACTAATCTGATCATTTACGACGGGCTCCGCAGAAGGTACAGTGAATCACAGCTCGGAGCCTGTCTGTACTCGACAGCAGCTGACCTGGACCACATCAGGCTCTGCTCCTCTTCTCACCGACCTCTTCACTCAGACTCTACGTCGCTCGAGCTAAAGTGAGCGGCTAATGCTAGCATAAAGTTTTTAGAAGAGTGGTTTATCATAATCTCAGGTCGACAGTTCTTTGTTAAAACAGATTTTAAAAAGAAAACAAAACAGGGAATGTGACACAACGTCTATTTAAAATAAAATCATTCAAAATTGTGTCCCAAAAGTCAAAAAGATCCATTTTCAAATTGAGCCCGAAAGTCATTTCTCACATGTTTCATTGGCGGTCATGATGTCGGTCCTTGATAGTTGGTGCATTTTGTGTCATCCATTTTTTTTGCAATGGACTCCATCCCCGCGACTAAAAGTACGGTCCAAAGGTATCCATGCACCATGTCCATGGCCAGAGTTTTGAGGCCCAAACCCAAAAATGTAGTTCTGAACAAGAGTCTGGACTTGACTTTCTTTCGTTAAAATATCTCCAGCGAAATGAACATATCGTTTTAAAATAGATCATCCGAGAATTTAAATGATTTGTTTTGAATCAATATAGAATAATGCAAAAAGTGAAGATGAAGAGAGTTTGATGACGTCTGAACGCAGCTCTGAAGGGCACATGGTTAGTTAATTAAACATGGTTAGTTAATTAAACATGTTTCAGGGAGGGCATCTGGGCTGAATCCTGTTAGTTCTGTATTTACATAAAGCACATGCCAAACCACTTTAAATAAAATAAATTCTTTTCTATTAATCAAAAGCGTTTTTCCCACAGAACAATTCAGAAATGTCCAAATGTCCAGTTTAATGTCCCAGGGCAGCTGCGACCACAGGCAGCGCCACAGATGTACTGTACTATAGGCATCAGTACTTTACTTCACTACATTTGAGAGAACTTTCTACTTTTGAACTGGACTGAAAAGTAAAAGTATTTCTTCTTGTAATGGCTGAATACTCCGGCTCCGCCTTCAGGTGAATGCCTCACCCGCTCGTCTCCATGGAAGTGCAGATGCTTTGTGTGTAATGTTCAACATTATGGGGTCTGTATCTGTTAGCTCCGCCCCCTCAGTCCTTTCGGTCGCTCTGATTGGCTCTCGACACAGAAACGGTCTGATATCGTACAGAGAGTTTGGGAAAGTGTTCTCTTCTCATGATTATTTGCCTGATTGGACAAAAGGTCACTGACTTCATGATTATTTTTTCTGTATTTGGCCAAAGGTATTTTATTTATAAGTATTTTTTTTCCTTTTACAATTCATGATCTAAAGCGCATTTATCCTTTAGTACATTTGTGTTTTCCCTCATAAAGTATCTCGTAAAAGCAGAAGCTGCTTCTAATGATTGTATCTGTTCAGAAACATACATTACTGTGAGCATGGTCACCTCTCCACAGATCTGACCTTCACCTGCTGGTTTCACAGGAGACATATGGGTTTAATGCCATACTGTGGAACATTCAAAGCATCTCCATGGATCCGCACTCCAGAAAAGTGAGCGAAGTAGTTTCATTTGTTCTGTTTCCGTGTCGCGGTGTCATGGACAATGGGAGGAGCTGCTCAGTCACAGCAGAAACACACACTTCACGTTTACAGTCAATCTGGGACAAACGCGCCGCGTCCGGAGCAGAGAAAGTCCCGTATTGATCTGAATCGATTTCTCCTCTGGAAGGACGGCTGCTCTCCATCTCATCTGGAAACGACAGCTCTAAAAACGTCACGCTGGAAAAGGAATTAGCAAACGTCCCCTGCCACCGGAGAAGAGCCAACATGGCCGCTGCTGCAGACACACGGCACGACCTCGTTTCACACAATCCTCGTGTCACACAATCCTCGTTTCACACAATCCTCTTTCACACAATCCTCGTTTCACACAATCCTCGTTTCACACAATCCTCGTTTCACACAATCCTCGTTTCACACAATCCTCGTTTGTTTCGAACAATCCTCGTCTCCTGCTTTCGAACAACTCTTCGTTTCGAACAATCCTCGTATTTACAACAAGTCACTCTGTTTAAAACAATCCATCAGTTTTATCACAATCGCTCCGTTTTTACAGCAATCTCCCGTTTCACACATACTCCCTCGTTTCCATATCGCAACCTAACTCGTTTCATCGGACAATCCTCGTTTCAGCACAATCTCATTTTAAAACAGATCCCTCATGTTCACACATCCTCGTTCACACATTCCTCGTTTCACACATCCCTCGTTTTCACACAATGTGCTCCCTCCTGTTTAAGAAAACATCCTCGTATTCAAATACAATCCTATTTCACACCACCTCCATACGCAGTTTTCCAGCAACATATCCGTCATCCTTCACTACAATCCTCAGATTCTTCACACAATCTCGTTTCAAACACAATCCTCGGGTTCGCCATGCACACTAATCCTCCGTTTTACACAATCTCGTTTAAACAATCTCGTTTCAACAATCCTCGTTCACACAACTCCTCCGTTTTGACAGGCATTGCCTCCGTTTTAAAACAATCTCTTCTACGACAAAGTGTTTCAGCCACACCGCATCATTGCGTTATTCACCACATCTCGTTTTAAACAATCCTCATTTCACACAACTCTCCGTTTCACACAATCCCTCGTTGTCACTAGCAATTCCTCTATCGCACGCTCTCTTCACACAATACCTCAGATATTTTAGAGCTACATCCTCGCCGCTTTCAACACCATCAATCGTTTCACACAATGCTCCCGTTTTGAACAACCTTCGTTCTTGAACAATCCTCCTTTTGAACATCCTCGTTTTTTAAACAACTCGTTTCCACACAATCCTCTCGTTCACACAATCCTCGTGTTTCACACCAAGTCCTCGTTTCTAAAACGAATTGTCCTCGTTTTACTCACATCCAGTCGTTTCAACATCATCTCCAGTTTCACAAACAATCCTCGTTTTGAACGCAATCCTCGTTTTAAACAATCCCTCATCATGCACACAATCCCTATTCGTTTCACACAATCCTCATTTTAAACAATCCTCTCGTTTCACACAATCCTCGTTTCACACAAATCCTCGTGTCACACCAATCCTCGTTTCACACAACTGCCGCCTGCTTGTTTCAAACTATAGCAATCCTCGTGTCACACACCAATATACTCGTGCTCGTTCTCGCAAAGGACTCAGCTAATTCCCTCCTAGTTCTCCGTTTTCACACATATACATCGTGTCCAACACTCCTAACGTTTCAAACATCCTCAGTTTTTAATGCAAACAAATCCTACGTTTCACACAAACTCCTCGTTTTGAACAATCCTCGTTTCATCAGCACAATCGCTCGTTTTCACACAATCCGGGTGGGTGTGGACAGACAATGCTTTCCTCGTTTCACGACAATCCTCGTTTTTTGAACAATCCTCGTTTTATAAAAACACAACTCCTCGTTTCACACAATCTTCGTTTCAACAATCCTCCTGTCTTTAAACAATCCTCTTTCGTTTATTCCAGCGGGTCCTCGCTTTTCAAACACAATTCCTCGTGTCACACAATCCTCGGTTTTACACAAGTCCTCGCTTTAAACAATCCTCGTTTCACACAATCACACATCCTCGTTTCACACAATCCTCGTTTCACACAATCCTCGTTTTGAACAATCCTCGTTTTAAACAATCCTCATTTCACACAATCTTCGTTTCACAAAATCCTCATTTTAAACAATCCTCGTTTCACACAATCCTCGTTTCACACAATCCTCGTTTCACACAATCCTCGTTTCACACAATCCTCGTTTTACACAATCCTCGTTTTACAACAATCCTCGTTTCAACAATCCTCGTTTTTAACAATCCTCGTTTTGAACAATCCTCGTTTTGAACAATCCTCGTTTCGAACAATCCTCGTTTTACACAATCCTCGTTTCGAACAATCCTCGTTTTACACAATCCTCGTTTCACATAATCCTCGTTTTACACAATCCTCGTTTCACACAAACCTCGTTTCACACAATCCTCGTTTTAAACAATCCTCGTTTCACACAATCCTCATTTCACACAAGCCTCGTTTTACACAATCCTTGTTTCACACAATCCCCATTTGACACAATCCTCGTTTCACACAATCCTCGTTTTAAACAATCCTCGTTTTACACAATCCTCGTTTCGAACAATCCTCGTTTTACACAATCCTCGTTTCACACAATCCTCGTTTTACACAATCCTCGTTTTACACAATCCTCGTTTCACACAAACCTCATTTCACAGAATCCTCATTTTAAACAATCCTCGTTTCACACAATCCTCGTTTTACACAATCCTCGTTTCACACAATCCTCGTTTCACACAATCCTCGTTTTACACAATCCTCATTTTACACAATCCTCCTTTTACACAATCCTCGTTTTACACAATCACTGTGTTTCATGGGCATTTTTTAATAATTGAGGCAGATTTTCTTTGGGACAATTTAAAAAGTGCATTCAACCTTAAAAACATTGATCCTGTACATACTAAGTCAATTTTTAACTTATTGTAAATTTGGATTGTTTTTCTTGAACGCATGGGTTAGGGTTAGGGTTAGGGTTATGGTTAGGGTTAGGCTAAGGGTTAGGCTAACCCTAACCCTAACCATAACCCTTACTTGATTTGATATATCTTGCTTTCATTGATGTTAATCGTCCGAATCACCAAATCGAGTTCCAGCCTGTGGATTTTGTTCACTGAATGACAATAAACCTTTTCTGATTCTGACTTGAAGGTGAAGTTAGTACTAGCAGAAGGAGTAGTAGTGGTAGTAGTAGTAGTAGTAGTTGCAGTTGGCCTAAAAGAAGCAGTATTAGTCCCAACAAGCTTACAAACTTTTAAAGATTTTATGTATTTTTTTCCATAAAGTTCCTGGGGAAAATGAGTGGGAAATGTGCTCTTGGATTTGGATTGGTGGACTGCGCTCCATAAAAAAATACATCACTTTTTCCAGCAGTATCTCGTGTACCTCCTGTGTATATAAAGTGCACATCTGCGACACACAGGTGAGGGCCCCGCGCTGCTCTTGTCATTAAAGATAGAAAAGAGAAATAACGTTCATGTTTTTTTCAGAGCAGGTCATCTGCTTCTGTCCATTTCCTCGCTCTTGGACCGAAGCAGAAGTTAAAGTCATTGGAGGAAAAGGGTTCAGTCTCGCCTTAAATAGTAATAATAGTCTTTTTAATAGTTTCTTGCGTTATATTATCTTTGAGAAAGCAATTTCTCTTTTGGATCAATAAAGTTTGTCTAAGTAAAAACATGAGGAACGTTTTGTTCTTTTTTTGATAATGAGCTGCGAATATAAGGTGAAAAAGACTCCAATTGGACCATAAATGCATCATAACAAAGAACGCACCATGAATATGGAGTTTTACTGCTCTTGTAGCTGTTTATGAAGAACTTTCGGATGTTCGTGTTGTTGACTTTGTGTCACTAATGGAAACAAGACTAAACTCAAGTGTTCCTAAATGAAGCACATGTGCCTCAGACATCACACGACTGTTTACACTCTCAGAGTTGAGTTTAGAGTCGAGTTTGAGCAAACGTGATGACTCATAACATAAGTCAAAAATGCAGTTGTTTCTCGTTTCAGGATTGGATCTGCTGCTCTCTGTCGTGACCCGCTGCCCTCCAGGAATTAAAATGTTCTAAATATAAAACAACAGAGTCATAACTGTGTAACGGACTAAAGCATGACACGTCTACTTCAAAGTCAGCACAAACTTACAAACAAAGACAAGTTTCTCTGAAGAACTAGAATCTCTGTAACCCCTGAACGCCCTCGAGGAGAGAGAAAATCTAACTGAAAGGATCTTTCTGCCGCATGTGTCCTTCAGTCTTCAAACCTGCAAACCTGAGTCACTGGAGCCCAGAAAAGTCACAAAAGATGCTTTTCCTTTCGATGTGTGGCTGTGGTAGAACATTACCTTTCAAGTGTGGTGTCATAGTTCTAATTAGAGCTCTTCATCAGCAATAATGATGAGAACATGATGAGAACATGATGAGAACATCATGAGAAAATCATGAGAACATGATGAGAACATGATGAGAACATCATGAGAACATGATGAGAACATGATGAAAACATCATGTGAACATCATGAGAACATGATGAGAACATGATGAAAACATCATGAGAACATCATGAGAACATCATGATTAAAATGATGAGAAAGGTATTATAAAATTGTGATAAAATGTTGACAAAATGATGGTAAAACTATGGTAAAACCATGGTAAAACCATGGTAAAACGATTGTAAAACCATGGTAAAACGATGGTAAAACCATGGTCAAACGGTGAGATAAAACTGGTGATAAAATGGGGGTAATAACATGTAAAACGATGGTCAAAACGTTGTAAAACCATGGTAAAACCATGGTAAAAACCATGGTCAAAACGATGGTAAAACCATGGTCAAACCATGGTAAAACCATGTAAAATGATGGTAAAACCATGGTAAAAACGATGGTAAAAAATGGTAAAAACGATGGTCTGAAAAACGATGGTTAAAACGATTGGTAAAACGATGGTAAAATGATGGTAAAACCATGGTAAAACGATGGTAAAATGATGGTAAAACCATGGTAAAACCATGGTAAAACCATGGTAAAACGATGGTAAAACCATGGTAAAACCATGGTAAAATGATGGTAAAACCATGGTAAAACCATGGTAAAACCATGGTAAAACGATGGTAAAACGATGGTAAAACGATGGTAAAATGATGGTAAAACCATGGTAAAACGATGGTAAAATGATGGTAAAACCATGGTAAAACCATGGTAAAACGATGGTAAAATGATGGTAAAACCATTGTAAAACCATGGTAAAACCATGGTAAAACCATGGTAAAACGATGGTTACCCGTCGGTCCCTGGAGCAGATGTGATGTGGAGGAACACTTCTGCTGTTTCTGCCTCATGTGTTTAGTGTCTGATGTAAACGAGACCAATTAGACCGCAGCCAATTAACTGTGCGCACCAGACCGAGACAGACAGGGGGCGGGGTCAACGAGGGCCGGCACGCGATTGGTCGATCCCCGAAATGACCTGGGAATCTCTGAAATTTTGCTTGTGAATATTAGTATGCGAATGTGCGGCGTGTGCAAAGGATGATGGGAGTCGGGTCATACAAAGAACTGGGAGCAGTCTGCCACAGCTGCCCTGAGGCTGTGAGGACGGAGTGTGGCAGCCCGTCTGTGTCAGCTCATAGATCACTCCAGGCACAGGAGGATTACAGCGAGTACTGGGTCAAGTGTGAAGGCAGAAATGAAGTCATTTGTGATGTTATGAAAACATAGATATATTAATTAGAGCAAAGAATCGACTGACTGTGACTAGTGTGTGTGTATTGTATATATATATATATATATATATATATATATATACATACATATATGTATATGTATGGGTTGGGGGACATCTGGACGTCCGGGACATCCCACTTTGGCAAAGCCTGGAATGTTCCACACTTTGGCCTTCCATGTCTGACTTGTATTTATTTCATTACAGGTTTTTTTCAAATGCATGTAAAAAGCCTCTGCACAGATCTGACCTGTAACTTCACCTGGTGGAAGCACCTTCTTGTCTCTGTGGAGATGAATATGTTTAATGCCATACTGTGGAACATTCCAGGCAATGCAAAAATAATAACATCTCCTTGGAGAAAGGAAGTTATGTCATAAACAACATTTTAAATGTAAAACAAACAAAAGTATGTTTATTCATTAGCTTTAGCGTTAGCTCGAGTGAGGACAGGAACAAGGGCGGGGACAAGGACAAGGACGGGAAGAGGGCGGGGACAGGAGGACAGGAACAAGGGAACGGGGACAAGGACAAGGACGGGAAAGAGGGCGGGGACAAGGACAGGGACAAGGACAGGGACAGGAACAAGGGCGGGGACAAGGACAAGGACGGGGACAGGAACAAGTTTACCTTGATATAATCTCCTCCCCACCTCTCCTCCCCCTTCCTCCCTCACTCTCCTCCATCTCCTCATTCCTCCTCTCTCCACTCTCCTCCCTCTCCTCTCTCCACCCTCCCCCTCTCACCCTCTCCTCCCTCCCCCTCTACCCCCCTGCTTCTCCCCCCCCCTCACCTTCCTCTGCTCCCTCCCCTCTCCTCTCCCCCTCTTGCTCTGCTCCCCTCTCTCCTCTCACCCCCTCTCTCCTCCCTCCCCCTCTCCTCTCACCCCCTCTGCTCCCTCCCCCTCTCCTCCCTAAGGAGAAATGAAACATAAAATAAGATGATAATTGAGGTAAAAATCCTCCTCATTTGTATTATTCATGTATTTGTATTTTTGTGATTGACCTCTGGCTGCGCCACAGATGGACTGGCTGCGTTTAATGTTCCTCCAAACTCAAGCGCCCAGGTTTAGTCATTACGGGTGATTTTAATGTTCATGTGGATAAGAACTATGTAAGAGCACAAAACGTTGAAACTTTTCACTGGACTGGCAGTTTTTGACTTTTCATTTTGTTGAATGTTTGAATTTGCCAAAAGTAAAATGTACAAAACAATTCTAAAGGATTTGTTTTTAAATGAGTTGTACTGGTCGACAGACGCTTCCTCTGTCCCTCCGAAGCCAGTGAAGTCTAAATAACATCAGTTGGGGAGCAGTAACTCTACTCCAGGCTCTTGCTGATGATATGAATCGTTTCAACACATTTTTGATTAATTGTGTCTTTTTGTTGATGACGATGATGAGGAGACGTGCTTTTGCTCATGTGTGTATTTCCCAGCAGGTGGCGCTGTGTCAGTCGTTACCGCTCGGCATGACCATCTGTCGCTCTGACTCAATGCTGATATTGCACTTAACCCTTTCCCTTCTGATCGACACTATTTCACTCATATCTGCCATTTTGTTTACCATTAAAACATTCTAAGATTTAGTTTAAATTGTTAATTGCTTGATTTCCTGTCATGACTGAGATGGTGAAGCAGCATGTGCGATAAGAATTCTGTCGTGACTGAGATGGTGAAGGCAGCATGTGCGGATAAGATTCCTGTCATGACCTGAGATGGTGAGTAGCTGTGCGGATAAGAATTCCTGTCATGACTGATGATGGTAGCATGTGCGGTAAGAAGCAGCATGTGCGGATAAGAACTTCCTGTCGTGACCTGAGATGGTGAAGCAGCATGTGCGGATAAGAACTTCCTGTCATGAGCCTGAGATGGTGAAGTAGCATGTGCGGATAAGAACTTCCTGTCGTGACCTGAGATGGTGAAGCAGCATGTTGCGGATAAGAACTTCCTGTCGTGACCTGAGATGGTGAAGCTGATAAGAATGGCTGAAGTAGCATGTGCGGATAACTTCCTGAACTTGCCATGTGCAATGACCTGAGATGGTGAATAGCATGTGCGGAAAAACTTCCTGTGGTACGTGACCTGAGATGGTGAAGTAGCATGTGCGGATAAGAACTTCCTGTCGTGACCTGAGATGGTGAAAGTAGCATGCGGATAAGAACTTCTGTCATGACCTGAGATGGTGAAGCAGCATGTGCGATAAAACTTCCTGTCATGACCTGAGATGGTGAGCAGCAGCATGTGCGGATAGAACTGTCCTGTCATGACTGAGATGGTGAACAGCATGTGCGGATAAGAACTTCCTGTCATGACCTGAGATGGTGAAGCAGCATGTGCGGATAAGAACTTCCTGTCATGACCTGAGATGGTGAAGCAGCATGTGGGATAAGAACTTCCTGTCATGACCTGAGATGGTGAAGTAGCATGTGCGGATAAGAACTCATCGAGCTCATAATGGAGAGCTTCACTGGATGTGGGGCTTCTTCACACACTTCATGAACAACACAAATCTAACATTGAAATCAGTGGAGGTCAGAAGTGCTCCACAAGTACCGATACTGGAGCCAATACTCATGTGAAAGTAAAAGTATCACTTTTTAAAATCTGTGTAAGTACTAGTTGAAGTACATGTTTAATAATGTACTTTAAGAGAAAAGGTCAAAGTAATTCACAAGATGCGTCCTGATTATTGGTCAATGGAAACACATTTCCTGACTATTTATGTCGAATAAACATGTGTCCATAAATGTGCTAAAGGACTAACCCCTCAGCCATCGCAGCAGGTCTGACACATCTACAGTCCTGAGTGCTGTAACTGTAACTGTACTTCCTGTCTCTCTGATCACCTGACCTGCTCTGTCCAGGTCACATGGCCCAAACAGTACAAACGTGTTGTTGTGTGACAGATAGAGGGGGCCGCTGAGGGTCCGTCTGACCACTGCTCGTCCAGAATTAAACGTGCTCCGTTTACTCGCTTTTATCTGTGAAAGAACTGAGCAGAGGAGGAAGAAGAGGAGCAGGACTGAGCAGGAGGAGGACTGACGGAGAAGAGCGAGGAAAGAGGACTTGAGCAGGAGGAGGAGGAGGACTGAGCAGGAGGAGGACTGAAGAGGAGCAGGACTGAGCAGGAGAGGAGGAGGACTGAGAGGAGAGGACTGAAGAGGAGGCAGGACTGAGCAGGAGGAGGAGGAGGACTGAGCAGAGAGGAGGAGGAGACTGAGCAGGAGGGGAGGAGGACTGAGCAGGAGGAGGAGAGGACTGAGCAGGAGGGGGAGGAGAGGAGGAGGAGGAGGAGGAGGAGGACTGAGCAGGAGGACTGAGGAGGAGGACTGAGCAGGAGAGAGGAGGAGGACTGAGCAGTGAGGAGGACTGAGCAGAGGAGGACTGAGCAGGCAGGAGGCAGGAGGACTGAGAGGAGGAGGAGGAGGAGGAGGAGGACTGAGCAGCGGGACGGAGGAGGACTGAGCAGGAGGACTGAGCAGGAGAGGATGACGGAGGACTGAGCAGGACTGAGCAGGAGGAGAGAGGATGAGGGAGAGTGAGGAGGAGGACTGAGCAGGAGGAGGAGGACTGAGCAGGAGGACTGCAATGTTAATAAGCACACGGAGAAAGGAGAACGTCGTGCTTCTTTTCACTGACTAATTATGAACGGTAACGTAATAACCCACAGTATGGCATTAAACAGCCTCAGAGGAAAAGGCGTGAGCCTGGACGTCCTTTTGACATTTGCCTCTGTTTTTTTAAACGGATTCAGCTCTGCACTAACCCTCTCCTCATCTCTCCATCCCCCTCCCTCCTCTCCTCCATCTCCCCCTCCTCCTTCTCCTCTCCCCCCTCTCCTCCATCTCCTCCATCCTCCCCCCTCCTCCATCTCCTCTCCCCCCTCTCCTCCATCTCCTCCCCTCTCCTCCTCCCCCCTTCCTCCATCTCCCCCCTCTCCTCCATTCTCCTCCCTTCCTCCCTTCTCCTCCATCTCCTCCTCCTCCTCTCTCCTCCTCTCCTCCCTCCTTCCCCCTCATCCTCCTCCCCTCTCTCCGCTCCACCCTCCCTCTCCCCCTCTCCCTCCTCCACCCTCCCCCTCTCTCCCCCTCTCCTCCCTCCCTCTCCTCTACCCCCTCTGCTCCCTCCCTCTACTCCCTCTCCTCTCCTCCTCTCTCCTCCTCCCTCCACCCCTCTCCTCCCTCCCTCTCCCTCCTCCCTCTCCTCCCTCCCTCTCTCTCCCCCTCTCACCCCCTCCGCTTCTTTGCCTGGGTTTAATTAGTCTAATTGAAATGGTGGCCTGTCCCATTTGGGTGATTGCTCATTATTTGTTTGTATTGTTTATTGACTTCCTGACGGAGGCAGTGCGTGCGGCTGGAGAAGAATGTCTCAGACACTCGCACCATCAGCGCAGGAGCTCCACAGGGCTGTGCACTTTCCTCTGCTCTTCCCTGCTGCACCTCCAGCCACGACTCCCCCACTCCTCATCACCACCGTGGACTCCTTCCACTTCCTCTGCACCACTTAATGCCAAGACAGTTCCTACGTTTGTGAATTTTGTTTCTCTCTTTTTGATCTAATTCTGGAATTATGTTATTTTTATATAATAATCAGAATATAATCATAGAATTATCATTGTAGAAAAAGGTTCCGTTCATCTGGACACATTTTGACTCATCAAGAGTCATTCTCATCTATGGATCGAGTCTGAGTAAGCCCCACCCACTAGGCGGAGCCTCCTGATAATGGTGTTTACCTAACGCCCTGTAATGGCTCTCAACATCCTATTGTACACTGACTTCCGCTCCTTCATCACTGAGTACCTGATTACCATCAGAATCTCCAGGGTTTCAACAAACTATTATAAACAACTGGGAGGATCTTCGCCCTAAATTCAAGTTTAAAGAAGGATTCTCTTTTTGAACCCAAATGTCCTCCTTAACTCCCTTAACTCCTCCTTAACTCCTCTTTCAAACCATCTTTTCTCCTGCTCAGAATCTCCACCTCACTGTCTTCAATGGAGTGGTTTGTGGCTTTAAGATGAAGATGTACAGCGCTCTGGGGTCCTGAACTCGCGTGCCTTCTATGTTGATAAAGCCTCTTGTGAAGTGGCTGTTTAGTCTCCCCTATGTAACGCACTTTACAACTTGGATAGAATACTTGGATAGAATACACTACATTGCTCTGTTTTTCTGTAGGCATCTTGTCCTTAGGGTGAACCAGTTTTTTGTCTTAACGTGTTGCCTGGTTTGAAATAAACAGGGACTTTGTGTTGTCTAAAAATTCTTTGTAGTTTTTCTCTTTTTTTTAGAGACCCCCTTTCTTCTTGGTTCTGTTTCCCTTTTGTCCCTTTTGTGCTGCTTTTCAGCTCTTTTAACTTGTTGAGAGCCAACCGGGCCTCCACAGCTGAGCGCATTCAGAATTTTTCTCCTTCCTTTTTCAGTTTGAACTTGTGAGGTTGTGCGTTATAGTTTCCCATGATGCTTTGCGCACACCGACAGCCGATTAGTACACCGTCACCGTGACGTCAAAAACAATGTTAGCATTTGAACCGTGAAGATGAAATCTTTTGGACGGGGCAGAGGGGGCGTGTCTATCCAGTTAATAAAACAACATGGACTGCAAATACATCAACGAGAGGCGCATGTCACTCCTCTCGTGTCGGCGTTGTCGCTGGTCTCGGGGAAAGCAGGTGTATCATGTTGTTTAACACTCATATCAGAGTGTCCGAAGTGTCAGGGGCCGGGGACGAGACGCTATGTGAGGGGAGAGGGGAGAGAGGGGGGAGGAGAGGAGAGAAGAGGAGAGAGAGGGGGGAGGATGAGAGAGAGCAGGGGAGAGAGGTGAGAGAGGGGAGAAAAGAGAGAGGGGAGAGCAGGATGAGAGAGGGGGAGAGAGGGGAGAGAGGAGAGAGGGAGGAGAGGAGAGGAGAGAGAGGGGAGAGAGAGAGGAGAGCGGGGAGAGAGAGGCAGAGAGAGGAGAGAGAGGCGAAGAGAGGGAGAGAGAAGAGAGGGGAAGGAGAGAGAGAGGAGAGAGAGGGAGAGGAGGGAGAGGAAGGATGAGAGAGAGAGAGAAGAGAGAGAGAGAGGAGAGGAGGGAGAAGAAGGAGAGAGAGGGAGAGAGAGGGGAGAGAGGAGAGGTTGGGGAGAGAGAGAGGGGGGAGAGAGGGGTGAAGATGCAGAGGAGAGGGGTGAGAGGGCGGGACGAGAGGAGGAGAGAGAGAGAGAGAGAGGAGAGAGAGGGGAGAGAGAGAGAGAGGGGACGCTTCCACCCGTACCTGGCGAGAGAGAGAAGAGAGGAGAGAGCGGCGAGAGAGAGAAGAGAGATAGAGAGAGGAGGGAGAGGGGGAGAGAGAGGAAGAGAGAGGAGAGAGAAGGAGATAGAGGGAGAGAGAGAGAGGGAGAGAGAAGAAGAGATTATGAGAGAGAGCAGAGAGAGCGGAGAGAGAGAGGGGACGAGAGAGGGGAGAGAGAGGGCGAGAGAGGCGACGGGTGATGAGAGGGGAGAGGGAGAGAGGAGAGAAGAGAGAGAGGAGGGGAGAGAGAGGGAGAGAGAGAGAGAGGAGAGAGAAGGAGAGAAGAGGAAGAGAGAGAGAGAGAGAGAGGAGAGAGGAGAGGAAGAAAGAGAGAAGGAGAGAGAGGGGAAGAGTAGAGGGGGAGAGAGAGAAGATGGAGAGAGAGAGGAGAGAGATGAGAGGAGAGAGGGGGAGAGACGGAGGGGAGAAGAGAGGAGGAGAGAGGGGAGGAGGAGAGGGAGAGAGAGAGGGAGAGAGACAGAGAAGGAGAGAGGGAGAAGAGGAGGGAGGGGGAGAGGAGGGCGAGACAGAGAGAGGAGAGAGAAGGGAAGAGAGGAGGAGAGAGAGGGAGAGAGGGAGCTAAGAGAGGGAGAGAGAGGAGAGAGAAGAGAGAGAGGAGAGAGAAGGAGAGAGAGGAGAGAGAAGGGAGAGGAGAGAGAGCGAGAGAGAGGGATAGGCGAAGGAGAGAGAGGAGAGAGAGGGAGAGAGAGGGGGGAGAGATGAGACAGGAGAGAGATGAGGGAGAGAGCGAGGGAGGAAGAGAGGAGAGAGAGAGGGAGAAGAGGGGAGAGGAGAGAGAAGAGGGGAGGAGAGAGGGAGAAGGAGAGAGAGGAGAGGGGGGAGGAGAGAGAGAAGGGGAGAGAGAGGGTGAGAGAGAGAGAGAGAGAGAGAGGGAGAGAGGAGAGAGAGGAGAGAGAGGAGAGAGAGAGGGAAGAGAGAAGGGGAAGAGGAGAGAGAGGAGAGGAAGGAGAGAAGGGCGGAGAGCGGGGCAGGGAGACAAGAGACCGATGAGAGAGAAGGGGAGAGAGGGAGAGAGAGAGAGAGAGGGGGAGAGAGAGAGGAGGAGAGGGAGAGGCCGAGAGAGAAGAGAGGAGAAGAGAAGTCTAAGAGAGGGAGAGAGAGGAGAGAGAGGGGAGAGAGAGAGAGAGAGGAGAGAGAGAGAGAGGAGAGAGGGCAAGGAGGGGAGGAGGGAGAGAGGGAGAGGAGTAGGTGGAATTTGGGGGAGAGAGAGAGAGAGGGAGAGAGGAGAGAGAAGAGAGAGAGAGGAGGAGAGGATGAAGGAGGAGAGTGCTGAGAGAGGAGAAGAAGAGAGAGAGAGAGCAGGAGAGAGAGAGGGGAGAGAAGAAGGGAGACGAGAGAGGAGAAGAGGGGGGAGAGAGAGAGAGAAGAGGGGAGAGAGGAGGGGGGAGAGAGAGAAGAGAGAGAGGAGAGGGAGAGGAGATGGTGGGGGAGGAGTGGTGGGGGGGGAGCAGATTGTGTGGCAGGGCTGTTGTCTGTGAGGGAGGAGGAGGAGGAGGAGGAGGAGGAGGAGGAGGAGGAGGAGGAGTGAGTCACTCGCTCAGTCACGTTTCAGAATCAAACGAGTAAAACACTTTGAGATGTTTCTCTGAATCTGACCCCGTCCGGCAGTGGTCAGATCTTTTAGACATGGACTTCATGATAATTAACTGTGACTTTCTGGAGGGTCAGCCTCCTGCTTGTCTCCATGGAGATGCTATTGATAAGAATGTTCCCCCGTTTGGCATTAAACGTATCTCATCTGCATGTTTTATTGCTCAAAAATACCTTTGAAAGCATGAATTCTTACCGTGGCCACCAGGGCGTTACCAGCTTGTCTCCATGGTGACAAGGTGCCATATCCTCCTTCAGAAAAGTGACAGAGTGCATCTTTACTATCTCGGTTTATTCCAAAACTAAAACGGGCAAAAACCACAAAGGAACGAAGATCAGAACGGAATTAAGCCCAACTTTTTCCTCATGAATACTTACTTGAAAAGAACATGGAACACGAGATCACTGATCATGCCCCAATAAGATCAGCTGATCATGGAGGACAGGATCAGCTGATCCACCAATATCAGATCATGCGAGGACACGCCCCAATAAGATCAGCATGGAGGACACGCCCCAATAAGATCAGATCAGCAATAAAGATCATGGAGGACACGCCCCAATAAGATCAGCTGATCATGGAGGACACGCCCCAATAAGATCAGCTGATCATGGAGGACACGCCCCAATAAGATCAGCTGATCATGGAGGACACGCCCCCAATAAGATCAGCTGATCATGAGGACACGCCCCAAATAAGTTCAAGCCGTTCTTTTCACTATCGCTTTAAATCTTTTTTTTTAAATCAATACTTAAACACAGAAGGATAAAAGATAAAGTTCAACGTTGATGATTTTCCAAATGTTTTTTCATTCTTTTTGCACCTTTTTGAATCTTACCTTAAATATGTCTAAGATAGTAAAATGCTATTTTTAGTTAAGTAACTTTATCTTTTATTTCTGCTGCTGTCTTCTCTTGTGTTACGTTCATACTTAAGCTCCTCCCCTTGATCTGAAACGATAACATCAATTCTCAAATGCACGAACAAAACGCATGCTGAACTTAAAGGACAAATATGTTGATCATTGTTTTTCTCAGCCTTGAGTTTAATCCATGTTAAGAACTGAAAATATCTTCATCATTTCGCTCTGCTGTTTGCCACTGGACCACCTGAATTATGTGCCATCTACTGGCTGGCAATAACACAGTTTAAGTAACTCGCTCCACCGTACATCTCTGACCTCCTCCACATCTCCACTCCCTCTCGCTCCCTCAGGTCCTCCTCCTCTCTCCAGCTCTCTGTCCCCTCTTTCCGTCTTATTTCAATGGGGGGCCGAGCCTTCAGCCGCTCTGCTCCTCAGCTCTGGAACTCTCTCCCTCCTGACCTCCGCAACATAGACACCCTTCCACTTTTCAAATCCAGACTCAAAACTCACCTGTTCAGACATCCTACACCACATAACTCAGTCACTCCAACACCACATAACTCAGTCACTCCTACACCACATAACTCAGTCACTCCACAACACCACATAACTCAGTCACTCCAACACCACATAACTCAGTCACTCCAACACCACATAACTCAGTCACTTCTCAACACCACATAACTCAGTCACTCCAACACCACATAACTCAGTCACTCCTACACCACATAACTCAGTCACTCCAAACACACATAACTCAGTCACTCCTACACCACATAACTCAGTCACTCCAACACCACATAACTCAGTCACTCCAACACCACATAACTCAGTCACTCCAACACCACATAACTCAGTCACTCCAACAC
Source organism: Chaenogobius annularis (assembly GCA_015082035.1). Classification (NCBI taxonomy): domain Eukaryota; kingdom Metazoa; phylum Chordata; class Actinopteri; order Gobiiformes; family Gobiidae; genus Chaenogobius; species Chaenogobius annularis. The sequence goes on from BJKM01000784.1 coordinate 96,019, forward strand.
CACATAACTCAGTCACTCCTACACCACATAACTCAGTCACTCCAACACCACATAACTCAGTCACTCCAACACCACATAACTCAGTCACTCCAACACCACATAACTCAGTCACTCCACACCACATAACTCAGTCACTCCAACACCACATAACTCAGTCACTCCAACCCACATAACTCAGTCACTCCAACACCACAATAACTCAGTCACTCCAACACACATAACTCAGTCACTCCTACACCACATAACTCAGTCACTCCTACACCACATAACTCAGTCACTCCTACACCACATAACTCAGTCACTCCAACACCACATAACTCAGTCACTCCAACACCACATAACTCAGTCACTCCTACACCACATAACTCAGTCACTCCAACACCACATAACTCAGTCACTCCAACACCCACATAACTCAGTCACTCTCCTACACCACATAACTCAGTCACTCCACACCACATAACTCAGTCACTCCTACACCACATAACTCAGTCACTCCAACACCACATAACTCAGTCACTCCTACACCACATAACTCAGTCACTCCAACACCACATAACTCAGTCACTCCTACACCACATAACTCAGTCACTCCACACCACATAAACTCAGTCACTCCAACACCACATAACTCAGTCACTCCAAACACCACATAACTCAGTCACTCCAACACCACATAACTCAGTCACTCCAACACCACATAACAGTCACTCCACCACATAACTCAGTCACTCCTACACCACATAACTCAGTCACTCCTCTCACACACCACATAACTCAGTCACTCCTACACCACATAACTCAGTCACTCCTCCAACACCACACTCCAACACCACAACTCATCACTCCTACACCACAACTCAGTCACTCCACACCACATAACTCAGTCACTCCAACACACATAACTCAGTCACTCCAACACCACATAACTCAGTCACTCCAACACCACATAACTCAGTC
>BJKM01000784.1:109478-120114 GCA_015082035.1 Chaenogobius annularis
AGACCTGCTGCTCTGACTCGGGTCTACCTGAATTCTCTTCGAATGCCATAAGACCTGCTGCTCCGAGGTCTTTCTCAGTCGGAGAAGCAGCTGCAGGACACGACACACTGCGACTCAACCTTTCACTTCAAACTCAAAGCGACGTCTCGCTGACGGTTCAGCTCGGACTTTTGCATCAAGCTAAATGACTCGACTTCCACAGTTCATTCACTCCAAGTCCTGATTTGGTCCAATTTGAGGCCCATTTTAAGCTTTTTTAGATTAACAAATGAAGATAATTAAGTACGTTTGTTATGACGGATGAAGAGTGGGAACATAAATGTACAAGTGAATGGAGGAGCACAAAATCTCATGTTTGGAAGGAATTCTGTTGGGAAAATGTGTCGTCCATAAGACCACGTTAAAGTGTGCATTATTCACTGGGGAATACTACCTCGTGGTTGCCAGGTAGTCCACCATTATCATGTGGGATTAAGAACTTTAGCGTGTTCTTCTGACCACTGGGGAAAAGGCAACAGAAGAAGAAACCAACTCTCAAGGACACGAAGAACCGTGGACAAACACACTTTTACCACAACGACGGGACAAATGGGACAAGAACCTCGGACTTTGAATGAACCTTTTCCTCCTGCTGCATTTGTTTGGTTGTTTTGTGTCCACTTTTTCTTAGTAACAAATCAGTTCTGAAGAAACATCACGTCATCTTCTCCGGCAGCGGGCGGTCCTAATGTGACACCAGTTGGCCCCCAACACTTTGGCTGTGATTTGAACCGGATACCCTCTGGTTGGAAGGAACAAAAGTATGCACCACGCACAGTAAAACACATTTATTTCAAAAAGGTGACACATCTTTGAAAACGTAATGGATTATTGAACAAATTCAGATCAAATGAAGATAGTACAAGAAAAGCAGAAGATGAACGATAGCGATAATCGTTTCCATGGTGTCGATATACAATCATCTAGGAACACGTTTGTAATCAATTGTAATATACAGTTTATACGTCAATATCAACTTTGAATTAAGATGTTTCAGGCCTGAGGTGAAGTTAAATGCATAGAATAAAAGTATGAACATAGTTCAATCGTGACATTTACGTGGCGTGGACCTTCTGAAAGTGGCATCGTCCTCACTCAAGTTCATTCTGAAGTGTGCCAAACGGGACAAAATACAGTTCCTATTTGACAATTTAGCACCAAATATGTACCGCGAAGTCCAGCATGAAAGCAAAGTGGTTTATGCATAAAAAAGCATTGTTTAAAGTCCTTCAAGCAAAAACCTGCAGATTCACACGTTTCAAGATCAACATCGACAAACACGACGGCTTCGGTTTGTGAACGCCACGTTTGGATCAAAACAACTGTGATAAAGCTCTGATGTGTGGGAGAGAAGCCTGGGGACGGCAGCCTGGGGACGGCAGCCTGGGCACGGCAGCCCGGGGACGGCAGCCTGGGCACGGCAGCCCGGGGACGGCAGCCCGGGAACGGCAGCTGCAGGTCAGTTCCTCCAAACAAATGCTTTTTAGATTTAAGTTAAATAAGAATGTTTATGTGTAAAGTGCAGACCAGACCATGCTAACTGGTGAGGCCCATGCTAACTGGTGAGGCCCATGCTAACTGGTGAGGCCCATGCTAACTGGTGAGGCCCATGCTAACTGGTGAGGCCCATGCTAACTGGTGAGGACCATGCTAACTGGTGAGGCCCATGCTAACTGCTGAGGCCCATGCTAACTGGTGAGGACCATGCTAACTGGTGAGGCCCATGCTAATTGCTGAGGCCCATGCTAACTGGTGAGGACCATGTGTGCTCTTGAAATCGACTGAACTGGTGAGTCTGAGTTTGAGTTATAGTCATTGTGTCATTGTTGGTGACTCATGTTAGCGTGAACATGCTATGCTAACAAGCTAATGCTAACATGAGGTCCTATAACATTGTTGTCTGTGTATTCTGATTTATATTTAGATGTCTGTTGATTTAGCTAATGCTAACTAGCATGCTAATGCTAGCATTGCTCATGCTAACATGTTTGCCTCTTTGTTGAAGATGTTTTGTGCTTTTGAGCACTTGTTTGATGTATCGTATCTTCTAAGCTAATGTTAGCCTAGCCTTAGCTCCACATGTTTTGCTTGTATTACCTGTGTTTACACGGCGTCTAAATGGCCCTGTTTAGTACAGGCCAGCTGCCCTATGTTGGGGGTCTGTTTGATGGCGAGCTAGCTGAATTAGCCCCGGAGCTAACAACATTCTTAAACCCGCCTACATTGCCATGGTGTGGTCTGCTGATTGTCCCACCTGCTCGCCTCAGCGACACCATTCCATCACCAAAACCTCTGGACATTGCGCTTATCATTTCACCTAAAACAGGAACTCTGTTGTGCGTGGGCCGCTGTGCGTGGGCCGCTGTGCGTGGGCCGCTGTGCGTGGGCCGTGTGTGCGTGGGCCGTTGTGGAGTGGTCTTCGACTCCGACTTTGGTTTTTGAGTGGCTCAGGCCGAGTCACATGCAATCGAGTCGTTCGATTTGAGCTGTTGTATACATTTCTTACTTTTGTCAATACACATTTATAACTCAATAGTGTCGAGTCTTTCTTACTGACCCCCGGCCCCCCAGTAGCCGTCCCTAGCCTTCCGTACCCATTTACTCTCATCCCCATTTGTAACCAACTTAGTACATAGTCATTACAAACGCTTGTTACACCTGGGTCAGGGTCTTGTTGGGGTCTTTGTGTGGCGTTCCTTTCATCTATACTCCATCTGACCAAAGCTCAGGTGGGACCCCCGCTGTTCTGAAGGGTCAAATGCAGCGGACAGCTCGTTTAAACTGTGTTCGTGTGTTTGTTTGTTTGTTTGTTTGTTTGTTTGTGTGTTTGTTTGCTTGTTCAGGCTTCATCATGACGTGAGACTGACATGGCCCAGTTTGAGTCAATATCTTGATTTCTTTGAGACTTTTTCATCAGTGAGATGTTTTACTGAAAGGAATCAAGAGATGAACCTCAGTAACAAGAGCGTTCTCCACGTGGAACCCGCTTCAGACCCTCCACCTACAGAGCTACAGTGGCACATTGTAACATGAAGCTAAACCACCTCCACATAGTTTGCCGGGTAAAGCCCCTCCCATCCGTCGTCCTTCATCCCTCGACACCAGCCCTGGTCGTCCTCGTCCTCGATCTTCAAGAACTCCTCACCTGCACCAACAAGGACACTGAACGTTACTGTTGGATGAGAGAGCTACAGGGGGAAAGTGAGCTACAGATGGTGAAGTGAGCTACAGACGGTGAAGTGAGCTACAGATGGTGAAGTGAGCTACAGACGGTGAAGTGAACTACAGCCGGTAAAGTGAGCTACAGCCTGTGAGGTGAGCTACAGCCGGGGAAGTGAGCTACAGCCGGGGAAGTGAGCTACAGACGGGGAAGTGAGCTACAGACGGGGAAGTGAGCTACAGCCATGGAAGTGAGCTACAGCCGGGGAAGTGAGCTACAGACGAGGGAAGTGAGCTACAGCCGGGGAAGTGAGCTACAGACGCGGGAAGTGAGCTACAGCCGGTGAAGTAAGCTACAGACGGGGAAGTGAGCTACAGACGGGGAAGTGAGCTACAGCCAGGGAAGTGAGCTACAGCCGGGGAAGTGAGCTTACACCTGGTGAAGTGAACTACAGCCGGTAAAGTGAGCTACAGCCTGTGAGGTGAGCTACAGCCGGGGAAGTGAGCTACAGCCGGGGAAATGAGCTACAGCCAGTGAAGTGAGCTACAGACGGTGAAGTGAGCTACAGACGGTGAAGTGAGCTACAGACGGTGAAGTGAGCTACAGACGGTGAAGTGAGCTACAGCCTGTGAGGTGAGCTACAGCCGGGAAGTGAGCTACAGCCTGTGAGGTGAGCTACAGCCGGGGAAGTGAGCTACAGCCAGTGAAGTGAGCTACAGCCGGGGAAGTGAGCTACAGACGGGGAAGTGAGCTACAGACGGTGAAGTAAGCTACAGATGGTGAAGTAAGCTACAGACGGGGAAGTGAGCTACAGATGGTGAAGTGAGCTACAGATGGTGAAGTGAGCTACAGACGGTGAAGTGAGCTACAGCCGGGGAAGTGAGCTACAGACGGGGAAGTGAACTACAGCCGGGGAAGTAAGCTACAGCCAGTGAAGTGAGCTACAGACGGGGAAGTGAGCTACAGACGGTGAAGTGAGCTACAGCCTGTGAGGTGAGCTACAGCCGGGGAAGTGAGCTACAGCCTGTGAAGTGAGCTACAGCCGGTGAAGTGAGCTACAGCCTGTAAGGTGAGCTACAGCCTGTGAAGTGAGCTACAGCCGGGGAAGTGAGCTAATGTTTTCTAAAGGATTAAGAGAGAACGGATTCTTCCACTCGGAGTCATGACTGTGACAAAATGATCACATTTATTTTAGATTCATCATGATGTCACTTCCTTTTCTGAACAAGACAGACCTTTAATCGTTGCCATTTCATTTATTTCAGGTTCTTTGTCAGTTTCCTCTCCATTTAAACGTTCCTGTAGCGACATCAAAACGGTCCAATCGGCTTTCATCGTCGAGACCAGCTCTTAAAGCAGCTCCTGATCGTCATTCGTCTGTTTGTTCTAAACTTGATTTACTTAAGTTCAACTACAAAACTGCAAATCTCTCTTCTGTTTTATCTGGCAACAGGAAATGAATCCATGTTCCTTCAATTACAAAACTTGAACATAAAACGACAGAAGAAGTTTGACCTGCAGTGTCCAACATCTGCTCCAAACCACGGGCTTCCACTGGCTCCATTCAACGAATCGTATGACGAGGTTTCTGGTGCTAAATGTGATGAACGCAGCTCGTTCCAGAGTAAATCTACAGATGAAGTTCTTCCTGTAGAAGAAGGGCAGTGTTTACCTGCTTTGAAGGACAGCTCGTCGGTCTCCTGGCCCACGTAGTCGTACAGCGCTCTGACCTTCACTCCTCCGATCATCACACTGTGGACGCATCAGCAACGCCTTTAGCTACGGCATGAATGTGGCACTGGAAGGGCTAGTGAAGGGCTAGAGATGGGCTAGAGATGGGCTAGAGATGGGCTAGTGAAGGGCTAGTGAAGGGCTAGAGATGGGCTAGTGAAGGGCTAGTGAAGGGCTGGTGAAGGGCTAGTGAAGGGCTAGAGAGAAGGGCTAGTGAAGGGCTAGAGAGATGGGCTAGTGAAGGGCTAGTGAAGGGCTAGAGATGGCTAGTGAAGGGCTAGTGAGGGCTAGAGAATGGGCTAGTGAAGGGCTAGTGAAGGGCTAGAGATGGGCTAGTGAAGGGCTAGTGAAGGGCTAGAGATGGGCTAGTGAAGGGCTAGTGAAGGGCTAGTGAAGGGCTAGAGATGGGCTAGTGAAGGGCTAGTGAAGGGCTAGAGATGGGCTAGTGAAGGTAGTGAAGGGCTAGAAGGCTAGTGAAGGGCTAGGGCTAGTGAAGGGCTAGTGAAGGGCTGAAGATGGGCTAGTGAAGGGCTAGTGAAGGGCTAGAGGATGGGGGCTAGTGAAGGGCTGAAGGGCTAGAGATGGGCTAGTGAAGAAGGGCTAGTGAAGGGCTGGTGAAGGGCTAGTGAAGGGCTGGAGAAGGGCTAGTGAAGGGCTAGAGATGGGCTATGAAGGGCTAGAGAAGGGCTAGAGATGGGCTAGTGAAGGGCTAATGAAGGGCTAGAGATGGGCTGGTGAAGGGCTAGTGAAGGGCTAGAGGGCTAGTGAAGGGCTAGTGAAGGCTGGTGAAGCTGGGTGAAGGGCTAGAGAAGGGCTGGTGAAGGGCTGGTGAAGGGCTAGTGAAGGGCTGGAGAAGGGCTAGTGAAGGGCTAGAGATGGGCTAGTGAAGGGCTAGTGAAGAGGATGGATAAGGGCTGGAGGAGGGCTAGTGAAGGGCTAGAATGGGCTAGTGAAGGGCTAGAGAAGGGATGGATAAGGGCTAGTGAAGAGATGGAGAAGGGCTGGAGGAGGGCTAGTGAAGGGCTAGAGATGGGCTGGAGAGAAGGGCTAGTGAAGGGATGGATAAGGAGCTGGAGGAGGGCTAGGGCTGTGAGGGCTAGTGTGAAAGGCTAGTGAAGGGCTAGAGAAGGGCTAGTGAAGGGCTAGTGAAGGGCTAGTGAAGGGCTAGTGAAGGGCTAGTGAAGGGCTGGTGAAGGGCTGGAGAAGGGCTAGTAAAGGGCTGGTGAAGGGCTGGTGAAGGGCTGGTGAAGGGCTGGTGAAGGGCTAATTTAGGGCTGGAGATGGGCTAGTGAAGGGCTGGTATGGGTAGTGAAGGGCTAGTGAAGGGCTAGTGAAGGGCTAGTGAAGGGCTGAAGGGCTAGTGAAGGGCTGGGCTGGAGAAGGGCTAGTGAAGAGCTGGTGAGGGAAGGGCTGGGATGGGCTAGTGAAGGGCTGTGAAGGGCTAGTGAAGGGCTAGTGAAGGGCTAGTGGCTAGGGCGTGAAGGGCTAATTTAGGGCTGGAGATGGGGCTAGTGAAGGGCTGGTGAAGGGCTGGTGAAGGGCTAATTTAGGGCTGAAGGGCTGGAGCTGAAGGGCTGGAGGGCTAGTGAAGGGCTAGTGAAGGGCTGGAGAAGGGCTAGTGAAGAGCTAGTGAAGGGCTGGAGAAGGGCTAGTGAAGGGCTAGTGAAGGGCTAGAGAAGGGCTAGTGACCCACAGCAGATGTGTCTTCTGCCCGTCACTTAAATATGGTGTGATTGTGAACGCAAGAACCTGTGCGGAATTATCCTACAGTATATTATAAGGTAAATGTCTTATTTTAAACAAAAGGGGAAAGTCATGAGCTCAAAATAAAGCTTTTCACCTTTTCTCCATGGTTCCCGAGTCCACCTGCTTCACCTGCTTCACCTGCTTCACCTGCTTCTCCTTCACCTCCTTCACCTCCTTCACCTCCTTCACCTCCTTCTTCACTTTTTTAGGCTTGGACTTCTTCTCTGGGTTGTATTCCTAGAACAAACACGATACATTGAGAACAGATTGTATTTTCAGTTTGGTCCAGCCTCACATTCGCTCGTGGCACCTGAAAATGTGGCCAGTCGGTGGGCATTCCCGGGCCGTGCGTGTTCTTCCACCAGCGCAGATCCTCCTGCTCGTCTATGGACATCAGAGTGTTGTGGAGCTCACTGTAGACCGCCCTCACACTGAAGCAGAAGAGGCACCGTAAGATGAGTCTTTAATGAGCGTTTAACCTCGTCACACGGTTTTAAGTTGCCCCTGAAACTGATCTTCTTTGTTACCCTGACAGCCCTGTACTGGGCCATGATGGGCCGAATCCTTCTCTGTCTGTCCAGTAAACGTCTTGGAGAAGCTCGTAAGTACCAGTGCTTTCGATCCAAATATTACATTTGAAAACAGAGAACTATCACAGCTGCTAAAGTTATAAATGATAATCCCATTGGACATGAAGAACGTGCTTTTTGGTGATTTCTCAAAGGTCTTTGATTCTGTAGATCTTCGTATTCTCTTGGAGCGTCTGGAGGTTTTGGGTTCAAATTCTAAAATATGGATTCAGATGATGTCACAAATAGAGCTCAAGCTGTTTCTGTCGATGGCTTCCAATGATCTTATCTTAACAAAGGTGTTCCTCAAGGGTTCGTCCTTGGACCACGTGTATGCAGATGACGTGATTCTACATGTTAGAGCGCCTCCTGCTGCTCAAGTGATTCAAAATATTCTATGCTGTTCTCCAAAAGGCTGTAGTGGCTCAAAATGTACAGTACATATTCTTACGCTCGATGGTCATAGGATTGAACTAGATACAAATACGATCAACTCTTTGAACAAACGCGTACAAGATCTGACACAGAACCTTGAAGCCGGATTGTCATTCTAATTTAGAAATAAAACGTGTAGAAAACAGTTAATCCAAGACACGTTTCTCTCGGTGCTGCAGTTCTAAGGGTCTGCATCTCTAGGGTTCTGCAGCTCTAAGGTTCTGCAGCTCTAAGGTGCTGCAGCTCTAGGGTGCTGCATCTCTAAGGTTCTGCGGCTCTAAGGTGCTGCATCTCTAAGGTTCTGCAGCTCTAGGGTTCTGCAGCTCTAAGGTTCTGCAGCTCTAGATTTCTGCAGCTCTAAGGATCTGCATCTCCAAAGTTCTGCATCTCTAAGGTTCTGCATCTCTAGGGTTCTGCAGCTCTAGGGTTCTGCAGCTCTAGGGTTCTGCAGCTCTAAGGTTCTGCAGCTCTAGATTTCTGCAGCTCTAAGGATCTGCATCTCCAAAGTTCTGCATCTCTAAGGTTCTGCATCTCTAGGGTTCTGCAGCTCTAAGGTTCTGCAGCTTCAGGTTCTGCAGCTCTAGGGTTCTGAGCTCTAAGGTTCTGCAGCTCTAGGGTTCTGGCTCTAGGGTTCTGCAGCTCTAGGGTTCTGCAGCTCTAAGTTCTGAGGGTTCTGCAGTCTAAGGATTCTGCATCTCTAGGTTCTGCAGCTCTAAGTTCTGCAGCTTCAGGTTTCTGCAGCTCTAGGTTCTGCAGCTCCGTAAGTTCTCTGACGCTCTAGGTTCTGCAGCTCTAGGTCTGCAGCTCTAGGGTTCTTGCAGCTCTAAGGTTCTGCAGTTTCAGGGTTCTGCAGCTTCTAGGGTTCTGCTGCTCTAGGTTCTGCAGCTCTAAGTTCTGCAGCTCTAGGGTTCTGCAGCTCTAGGTTCTGCAGCTCTAAGTTCTCAGTTTCAGGTTCTGCAGCTCTAGGGTTCTGCAGCTCTTAGGTTCTGCAGCTCTAAGTTGCAGCTTAGGGTTCTGCAGCTCTAGGTCTGCAGCTCTAAGGTTCTGCAGCTCTAGTGTTCTGCAGCTAGGGTTCTGCAGCTCTAGGGTTCTGCAGCTCTAGGTTCGCAGCTTCAGGGTTCTGCAGCTCTAGGTTCTGCAGCTTCAAGGGTTCTGCAGTCTAAGGGTCTGCAGCTCTAGGTTCTGCAGCTCTAGTGTTCTGCTGCAGCTAGGTTCTGCAGCTTAGGTTCTTGCAGCTCTAAGGTCTGCAGTTCAGGTTGCAGCTAGTTCAGCAGTTAGGTTCTGCAGCTCTAGGGTGCGCAGCTCTAGGTTCGTGCATCTCAGGTTCTGCAGTCTAGGGTGCTGCAACTCTGGTTCTGCAGCTCTAGGTTCATTAGGTTGCAGCTTCAGGGTTCTGCAGCTCTAGGGTTCAGCAGCTTCAGGTTCTGCAGCTGCTAGGGTTCTGCAGCTCTAAGGGTTCTGCAGCTCTAGGGTTCTGCAGCTCTAGGGTTCTGCAGCTCTAGGGTGCTGCAGCTCTTAGGGTTGCTGCAAGCTCTAGTGTTTCTGCATCTCTAGAGGTGCTGCAGCTCTAGGGTTCTGCAGCTCTAGGGTGTGTCTTGCAGCTCTAGGGTTCTGCAGCTCTAGGGTGCTGCAGCTCTAGTGTTCTTAGGGTTCTCTCATGTTTTCAGTTGCACCAGACCACGCCTCAAGTGAACCCCGTGTTGGTGTTTTCTGTTGCTCTAAACACGTCTGTCGCGTGTAACGTGTGCACATTCCCCCAAACGTTTCGCGCCTCCCTTGCACGGCTCTGTGCCCCCCGTAACGCGCCGCGCCCCACACTTTGAGAAGCTCTGCCTTACAGCCTTTGATGTCAATTGTTACTGTTGTTACTAAAAAGAGTGAAGATGTAAAAGTGCTAAATCACAGTTATTTCCTTGTGTTTCCTCTGAAATGGAGCAAAGGATCATGGTCTATGTAGTTCCCCCTGGTTCTTTCTCTGTTGCTGCCACAGAACAAAAGACAATTTACAAAGAAGATTGTAATTCGATCTGTTGTGACGGACCACGAGACGTTATGAATCCCACCAGGGCAATGAGTTTGAACAGTAAACAACAACACATATTAATTATTAAGTAAATACACGGACTGTGAACGAGTGAAAACTGTCTCACAGCGGCCTGTAGGGGTCAGACTCACCTCTCGTTGTTGGTGACGTCCAGATGCTCGTGGATGGACAGTAAAGCTTGCTTCAGGAACATGATCCTCTTCTTCTCCTCGTCCTGTGATTGGTCGAACACTGACTCCATCTCCTCTCATGTAGCGAGGAGCATAACGGTTCACCTCCTCCAGCACCTTCTCATAACGAGACCTCACCTGCAGCAAACCCCACCAGAGACTCACAAGGCAGAAGAAGACTTCAACCACACGTGTAGGGCTCCGTTAAGCACGTGTGTGTGTGTGTGTGGTAGGGCTCCGTTAAGCACGTGTGTGTGTGTGTGTGTAGGGCTCGTTAAGCACGTGTGTGTGTGTGTGTGTTGTAGGGCTCCGTTAAGCACGTGTGTGGGTGTGGTGTGTGTGTGTGTAGGGCTCCGTTAAGCACGTGTGTGTGTGTGTGTGTGTGTTGTGTGTAGGGCTCCGTTAAGCAGTGTGTGTGTGTGTGTGTGTGTGTGTAAGCAGGTGTGTGCATGGGTGTAAGGCCGTGTGTGTGTGTGTGTGTGTGGTGTGTGTAGGGCTCCGTTAAGCGTGTGTGTGTAGGGCTCCGTAAGCACGTGTGTGTGTGTGTGTGTGTGTGTAGGGCTCCGTTTAAGCCACGTGTGTGTTGTGTGTGTGTGTGGTGTAGGGCTGTCCGTTAAGCACGTGTGTGTGTGTGTGTGTGTGTAGGGCTCCGTTAAGCACGTGTGTGTGTGTGTGTGGTGTGTGTAGGGCTCCGTGTGTGTGTGTAGGGTTAAGCACGTGTGTGTGTGTGTGTGTGTGTAGG
>BJKM01000784.1:123919-136419 GCA_015082035.1 Chaenogobius annularis
GTCACCCTCCTGGATGTGTGTGTTTTCCTTCTGGACGTGTGCGAACCCTCCTCTGGACGTGGTGCGTCACCCTCCTGGACGTGTGCGTCACCCTCCTGGACGTGTGCGGTCACCCTCCCTCCTGGACGTGTGCGTCACCCTCCTGGACGTGTGCGTCACCCTCACGTGTGCGTCACGTGTGCGTCACCCTCCTGGACGTGTGCGTCACCCTCCTGGACGTGTGCCTCCTGTGTGCGTCACCCTTGTGCCACCCTCCTGGACGTGTGCGTTCATCCTTGCCTTGTTGTCGGCCTCCTGCGTGGCCAGCTGAAGCTCCTCCTGAAGCTTCTTCTGCTTGTCGATGTTGACGTCGGGGTTCCCTGAGCGTGCGCCTCTCGCTCTCTGATCAGGAACTCTCTCCGGCTCACTTTGTGGTACGCCCGCCTGGCTTTGTCCAACTGTTGCACGAGTGACATAACACCATAACCATAAAGTATTGTACTGAAGTTTAGAGCTGCAGTGGAAGCAGGGTGATAAACGTCAGTCTCCATGGTGCTCACGTCAACAACACTCCAAATGACAGTAAAAAGCCGCACAGACCTTTTTGAGTTTCTTGGCCCAGGGTTTCTGAGCGCGTGCAAACCCCGCCTCGATGTCCTGCGTCTCTTTGAATCCTCCGAACACTTTCTTGTGGAAGTTGTCCTTCTGCCAGGTCCGTACTCGGTCTCCGTCCTCGGACACCAGGGCGCGGCACATGGAGGCGTGGAGCGTGGCCAGGCGATCTGCGGACGTCATGAAGCACTGCCACGCCTTCATCAGAGAGCCGTACAGAGGGCCTGAGCGCAGACACACCGGAGCGTTAGCACACAGACCTGTTACACAGACCTGTTAGCGCGCTGACGCGTTAGCGCGCAGACCTGTTAGCGCCAGACCTGTTAGCGCGCTGACCTGTTAGCGCGCTGACCTGTTAGCGCCAGACCTGTTAGCGCGTGACCTGTTAGCGCGCTGACCTGTAGCGCCAGACCTGTTAGCACACTGACCCATTACCTGAGCATTTAAATGACCTGTTAGCACAATGACCTGTTAGCACGCTGACCCGTTAGCACACTGACCTGAGCATTTAAACTGACCCGTTAGCACACTGACCCGTTGGCGCGCTGACCTGATAGCGCGCTGAGCAAGCTGTAGCTAGTCCTGGCTCTGGCACCAGCAGGAGGCGGGGCCACGTTTAGTCCTGACTCTGGCACCAGCAGGAGGCGGGGCCACGTTTAGTCCTCACTCTGGCACCAGCAGGAGGCCGGTCCACGTTTAGTCCTGACTCTGGCACCAGCAGGAGGCCGGTCCACGTTTAGTCCTCACTCTGGCACCAGCAGGAGGGTCCCGTTTAGTCTGACTCTGGCACCAGCAGGAGGCCGGTCCACGTTTAGTCCTGACTCTGGCACCAGCAGGAGGCCGGCCACGTTTTAGTCCTGACTCTGGCAAGCAGAGGCCGGTCCACGTTTAGTCCTCACTCTGCACCAGCAGGAGGCCGGTCCACATTTAGTCCTGACATTTAGTCCTCTGGCACAGCAGGAGGCCGGTCCACGTTAGTCCTGACTCTGGCACCAGCAGGAGGCCGGGCCACGTAGTCCTGACTCTGGCACCAGCAGGAGGCCGGTCCACACTTAGTCCTGACTCTGGCACCAGCAGGAGGCCGGGTCCACGTTTAGTCCTGACTCTGGCACCAGCAGGAGGCCGGTCCACACTTAGTCCTGACTCTGGCACCAGCAGGAGGCGGTCCACGTTTAGTCCTGACTCTGGCACCAGCAGGAGGCTCTATTTTCACTGCGTATCAACTGACCTAACGGCAGCATGTAGAGGTTGACAGAAGGGGTCCCAGGACTGACCCTTGGGGCACCCACAGGTCAGGGGCCTCTGGTCTGAGACACAGTTACTAATTTCAACAAAGTACTTCCTGTCTTCCAGTTTAGGGCAGTGCCAGTGATGCCCACCCAGTCCTCTAGTCTCTGTAAGAGGGTCCATGATGGACAGGGTCAAAAGCAGCGCTCAGGGTCTAACAGAATAAGGTCAGAGGAAAAGCCTGGACTGACTGGAGTCGACCACGGGTCTCCACTTCTGGCTCCACTCGCCGAGCGCCTGGCGTACTGGCGCTCCACTCGCGCGCGCTCCTGGAAACAGCTCACGATGTCGGTGCACGCCTGAAAAGAGTCCTCCGTCCGCCGCACCGTGCGCTGGTAGTTCCCCGGCTGCAGGAGACAAAGTCAGAGAGACGTCACGAATGTTTCTCCATAGACACGTTTCCATGGAGACGTAAAAACATGTGGAACCTGTCTCTAAGCACCTCATTGGTCTTAAAGTCAAACAGTTCTTTCTAATACAGACTTTTAAAATGCTGAACCAAAATAAAAGGTGAAATCTGGCGACGGAACGCTCCGAGAGAGAACATAAAGTGTGTTCTTGAAATGTTCCACTGTCTTTGAGATGAAAGTTCTCTCTGTGTTCGAGGGTCCGTCCAGTCCAAAAGAAACCATTCTTTTCACAGTCCATCAGCGACGATTGGGCGATTATTGGTTGCAGCCTGAAGTGGGTGTGAACTCGCACGTCACATGACTACAGTTACTACGACAACAACCCTGGAACGTATCGTAGATTTATAACAACAACAACAGACCAACAGAACAACGGACCAGCAGAACAACCGAACAACCGATCAACAGAACAACCGACCAACACAACAACCGACAACACAACAACAACAGCAGAACAACCGACCAACACAACAACCAACCAACAAACAACCGACCAACACAACAACCGACCAACACAACAACAGACCAACAGAACAACGGACCAGCAAACAACCGAACAACCGATCAACAGAACAACAACCCCACAACAACAACTAAACAACCGAACAGCCAGAAACAACCGACCAACACAAACAACCGAACACAACAACAACACAACAGACCAACAGACAACGGACCAGAGAACAACGAACAACGATCAAGAACAACCGACCAACACAACAACCGAACAGCAGAACAACCGACCAACACATCACCGACACACAATAGAAACAAAGAACATAGAGCAGAACAACCGACCAACAGAAAAACCAACTGACCAACAGAACAACCGGACCAACAGAAACAACAGACCAACAGAACAACCAAACAACGACCAGCGAACAACCGACAAACAGAACAACAGACCAACCCCAGCAGAACAACCGACAACCGACCAGCACACAACAAACAGCGAACAAACAACCAACCAACAGCAGAACAACCACAACAGAACAACCGACCAACGCCAACACAACAGCGAACAGGAACAACACAGAACAGCAGAACAAAGCGAACAACAACAACCGATCAACAGAACAAAAACAGAACAATAGAACAACCGAACAACAGAACAGCAGAACAACCGACCAACAGAACAACCAAACGACCGACCAACAGAACAACGACCAGAAAACCGACCAGCAGAACAAACCGACCAGCAGAACAACCGACCAGCAGAACAACCGACCAACAAACAACCGACCAGTAGAACAACCGACCAGCAGAACAACAACGCCGGGATTCGATCTCACAACCTCAACCTTCTTGAAGCAGTCGGAGTCGTGGAGTCAAAGCAAACACGGCACTTTAAGAATGAAAAAGAATGAAACATTGAGAGAAGTTCTGAATGACGAGAGAACAAGTTTGCAAACACGGAAACGAATGAATCGAGTACGTTTCAAGCCCTTTTCAAATACATATATTTGTTGAAATACCATCCTTGTGCTGCAGGTTTCCCCAGTGACCTAAACCAGTCTGAGCACCAACCCAGAATCCTGACCACCCCAGATCCTGACCATCAACCTGACCATCAACCCAGATCCTGACCATCAACCCAGATCCTGACCACCAACCCAGATCCTGACTATCAACCCAGATCCTGACCATCAACCCCGACCACCAACCAGATCCTGACCAACCCAGATCCTGACCACCCCTGAATCAACCATCAACCCAGATCTGACCATCAACCCCAGATCCTGACCATCAACCGATCTGACCATCAACCCAGATCCTGACCATCAACCCAGATCCTGACCAGATCCTGAACTTTCATGGAAACCCTGTTCCACTGACTAGAACAATGAAGACCTGTGTGTGAGCTTCACTCATGTGTCATCTGTCATGTGGTCCTGGGTCGGTCCTGATCAGTCCGGGTTTAACTCAAAGTTTAGGCCTGTTCTGGGACTGTCGTGGTTTTGTCTGGCTTGAGTCTGACTTGAGTCTATGTTCAGTCTGGGTTCAGCCCTGGTTAGTCCTGGTTTAGTCCTGGTTTAGTCCTGATTTAGTCCTGCTTTAGTCCTGGTTTAGAGCTGGTTTGTCCTGGTTTAAGTCCTGGTTTAGAGCTGTTTAGAGGTTTCCTGGTTAGTCCTGGTTTAGTCCTGGTTTAGTCCTGGTTAGTCCTGGTTTAGACATGGTTTAGTCCTGGTTTAGTCCTGGTTTAGAGCTGGTTTAGTCCTGGTTTAGTCCTGGTTTTAGTCTGGTTTAGAGCTGGTTTAGTCCTGGTTTTAGTCCTGGTTTAGAGCTTTAGTCCTGGTTTAGTCCTGGTTTAGTCCTGGTTTAGAGCCTGGTTTAGTCTGGTTTAAGTCCTGGTTTAGTCCTGGTTTAGAGCTGTTTAGTCCTGTTTAGAGCTGGTTTAGTCCTGGTTTAGTTTTAGTCCTGGTTTAGTCCTGGTTTAGTCCTGGTTTAGTCCCTTCTGTGGAATTTAAAAAGAAAGCAGCTGTGGAATCTGTCCCGGGGCCAAAGGAGCTCCGACTCTGAGAAGATCCAACATGGAACGAGTGAAACGCTTTGGCAGTAAACTGAGAAGAGAGCGAGAATGTGAAAGAGAGAAGAGGAAGGAGAGAGAGAGGGAGGAGAGGGGGAGAGAGGGGAGAGAGGGGGGAGGGGAAGAGGGGGAGAGGGGGAGAGAGGGAGGAAGAGAGGAGAGGAGAGAGGGAGAAGGGAGAGAGAGAGGAGAGGAGGAGAGAGAGGGAGGAGGGGGAGAGGGGAGGAGGGAGAGAGGGGAGAGGGGGAGAGAGGGGGGAGAGAGGAGGGGGGAGAGGGGGGAGAGAGGGAGGAGAGGGGAGAAGAGGGGGAGAGGAGGGGGAGAGAGGGAGAAGAGGAGGGGGGGGGAGAGGGGAGAGGGGAGAGGGGAGAGGGGAGAGGAGAGGAGGGGAGAGGGGAGAGAGGGGGAGAGAGAGGGAGAGAGGGGGAAGAGGGGAAGAGGAGAAGAGGGGAGAGAGAGGGGAGAGGGAGGAGAGGGGGAGAGAGGGAGGGGAGAGAGGGAGAGAGAGAGGGAGAGAGGAGAGAGGGGAGAGGGGGGCGAGAGGGGATAGAGGGGGAGAGGGGAGAGGGGGAGAGAGGGGAGAGAGGGGAGAGAGGGGAGAGAGGGAGAGGGGGAAGAGGAGAGAGAGGGAGGAGAGGGGGAGAGGAGAAGGGGGAGAGGGGAGAGAGGGGAGAGAGGGGGAGAGAGAGAGGGGAGAAGGGGAGAAGGGAGAGGGGGAGAGAGAGGGGAGAGGGGAGGGAGAGAGGGGAGGGAGGGGGAGAGAGGGAGAGGAGGGGAGAGGGCGAGAGGAGGGAGAGAGAGGAGAGAGAGGGAGGGGGGAGAGAGAGAGAGGGGAGAGAGAGAGAGAGGGGAGAGAGAGAGGGGAGAAGAGGGGGGGAGGGAGAGGGGAGAGAGGGAGAGAGGGAGAGAGAGGGGAGAGAGGGAGAGAGGGGAGAAGAGGGGGAGAGGGGAGAGGGGAGAGGGAGAGAGAGGTGAGAGAGGGGGGAGAGGGGGGAGAGGGGAGAGAGGGGGAGGAGAGAGAGAGAGGGGGGAGGGGGAGAGAGGGGAGGGGGGAGAGAGGGGGAGAGAGGGGAGAGAGGGGAGAGGGAGAGAGGAGGGGGAGAGAGGGAGAGGGGAGAGAGGGGAGAGAGGAGGAGAGGAGAGAGGGGGAGAGAGAGGGGGAGGGAGGAGAGGGGAGAGAGAGGGGGAGAGGAGGAGAGGGGAGAGAGAGGGAGGAGGGGAGAGAGGGGGGGGAAGAGGGGGAGAGAGGGGGAGAGGGGGGAGAGGGGAGAGGGGGAGATACATGATTTTGGGGCGGGTTCACAGTGAAACAGGGTGGGGCAACAGTGAAATGGGGTGGGGCCAAGTGAACTTTCTGAGGGTCTTTTCAAGTGAACTTTTGAGGGTCTTTAGATGTGTACCAGCAGTGGAACCTGTCCCACAGTTTTAAAATCCTGGCTCTGACTCATGCTGACCCGCTGGGGGCCCCTGTTGTCCCGTTTGGGCCCCCGCTGACCCGCTGGGGCCCTGACATTTCTCCTCGGGTCAGTGGACTGGACCACGTTAATTGCGAGCTGTTTGAAATGGGTCGACACGATGAACTCCTCGTTTGGAGCCCGTAATGACAGATGGCCCACAGACGGCCCACAGACGGCCCACAGACGGCCCACAGACGGCCCACAGACGGCCCACAGACGGCCCACAGACGGCCACAGGACGCTGGGCCACGGGACAAGGAAAGGCCTGGAAACGTGGCCCAGGCCGGGACGCTGCCCAAATGACAGGCTAGAAAAGAGGCCCAGATCTCCAGAGAACACGGAGCCAACGAGGGCCGAGGGTTCATTTGGCCCTGAAGCTTCTGAGTTAGTCCTGGTTTTTCTTAGTCCTGGTTTAGTCCATTTAGACCTGTTTTTTAGGTTAGGTTTTGACCTACACCGGTTGTGACCTGGTTTAAGACCTGGGGGTGTCCTGGTTTAGACCTGTTTAGACCTTGGGGTTAGTCCTGGTTAGACCCTGGTTTAGCTGGTTTAGACCTGGGTGACCTGTTTAGAGAGTTTAGTCCTTGGTTTAGTCCTGGTTTTAGTCTGGTTTGATCCTGTTTAGTCCTGGTTTTAGGCCTGGTTTACCTTGGTTTTAGACCTGGTTAGACCCTGGTTTAGACCTGGTTTAGACCTGGTAGTCCTGGTTTAGACCAGGTTTAGTCCTTGTTTAGTCCTGTTTAGACCTGGTTTAGTCCTGGTTTGGTTACTCCTGGTTTAGTCCTGGTTTAGTCCTAGTTTAGACTTGGTTTAAAGATGGTTTAGAGCTGGTTTAGACCTGGTTTAGAGCTGGTTTAGACTGGTTTAGTTCCTAGTTTAGACTTGGTTTAGAGCTGGTTTAGAGCTGGTTTAGAGTGGTTTAGAGGTGGTTTAGATCTGGTTTAGACCTGGTTTAGATCTGAGACTGGTTTAGAGCTGGTTTAGAGTGGTTTAGACCTGGGTAGTCTGGTTTTAGACCAGGTTTAGTCTTGTTTAGTCCTGGTTTAGACCTGGTTTAGTCCTGGTTTACTCCTGGTTTAGTCCTGGTTTAGTCCTAGTTTAGACTTGGTTTAAAGATGGTTTAGAGCTGGTTTAGATCTGGTTTAGACCTGGTTTAGTCCTAGTTTAGACTTGACTGGTTTAGAGCTGGTTTTAGAGCTGGTTTAGAGCTGGTTTAGATCTGGTTTAGACCTGGTTTAGATGGTTTAGACCTGGTTTAGAGCTGGTTTAGACCTGGTTTAGAGCTGGTTTAGATCTGGTTTAGACTGGTTTAGAGCTGGTTTAGACCTGGTTTAGACCTGGTTTTAGAGCTTTAGGTTTAGAGTGGTTTAGACCTGGTTAGACCTGGTTTAGACTGGTTTAGACCTGGTTTAGACCTGGTTTAGAGCTGGTTTAGAGCTGGTTTAGAGCTGGTTTAGACCTGGTTTAGAGCTGGTTTAGACCTGGTTTAGACCTGGTTTAGACCTGGTTTAGAGCTGGTTTAGATCTGGTTTAGACCTGGTTTAGAGCTGGTTTAGAGAATTCATTTGAGAATTACAGGAGTTTATTTGGTGTTTTGGAAAATAAAATGTGAACTTCTAAACACAGTCGAGTCGCGGAATGGTACGGTCCAACAGAGCCCGACGGTCCGGGCCAAATGGTGCGGCCCGACAGAGCCCCGACGGTCCGGGCCGAATGGTGCGGCCCGACAGAGCCCCGACGGTCCGGGCCGAATGGTACGGTCCAACAGAGCCCCGACGGTCCGGGCCGGTGCGGCCCGAAAGAGCCCCGACGGTGGGCCCGAATGCGGCCCGACCCGAGGTCCGGGCCAGCCCCGACGGGGAACCAGAGCCCGACGGTCCGGGCCGAATGGTGCGGCCCGACAGAGCCCCGAAATGGTGCGGCCCGACAGAGCCCGACGGTCCGGGCCGTGGTGCGGCCCGACAGAGCATCGGGCCGTACCATTGTATCATTATTGGCTTTTAACAATAATCACAGTAAAATAATGCTTTTACTAAACACCACAGTCAGGCCTTTCCTCATCAGGATTGGTGTTAACACTCCATCTGCTGGCAGCAAAGGGCGTTACCATGGGGACATGTTCATACAAGAGACAGAACAGCACAAGAGACGTCCAGATGGGACATTTGAAAACGAGTGTTTTTGTGAGGCTTTTGTGAGAAGTAGGAACAGGATGACTGAAGCTGAACTCGACTCCAGCCGAGTCTGACGAAGGAACACGGTTAGAACCCAAAGAGAGTTAGAACCCAAGAGAGTTAGAACTCTACATCAGAATTCATCACAGGGGAATCAAACCCAAGACCTTCTCGTTGCGAGGTGAGTGCTAACCTCTCTGCCACAACACTTCTGTACTATTTAAAGGAGGCCAAAGCCCTGAGCCTGACATGCTAAATGCTAACAAATGCTAAGTGCTGGTTGTCCTAAATGTGGCGTGTCGTTGGCGTCAGCAGAGCCACGCCTCCTCTTCAAAGGGTCCAAAAGTGCTTTGTGGTGAGGCGACGTGGCTTCTGGGAAATCTGAGCACTTTACGACGTGAACCTCCCGCTGCTGCGGGGGCTCCACTCTGCCACGCTGTGGTCAGCGAGTGCAACTACATTCACCAAAGAGAGAGGAGCAAGAGAAGTCCAGCCCTGTTTTATGCTCTGTAACTTTAACTCTAACTCTAACTTTAACTCTAACTTTAACTCTAACTCTAACTCTAACTTTAACTCTAACTGTAACTCTAACTTTAACTCTAACTCTAACTTTAACTCTAACTTTAACTAACTCTAACTCTAACTTTAACTCTAACTCTAACTTTAACTCTAACTGTAACTCTAACTCTAACTTTAACTCTAACTTTAACTCTAACTCTAACTCTAACTTTAACTCTAACTCTAACTCTAACTCTAACTCTAACTTTAACTTTAACTCTAACTATAACTCTAACTTTAACTTTAACTATAACTCTAACTATAACTCTAACTCTAACTTTAACTCTAACTCTAACTTTAATTCTAACTCAACTCTTAACTTAACTCTAACTTTAAACTAATAACTCTAATCTAACTCTAACTTTAACTCTAACTCAACTTTTAACTTACTCCAACTCCTAGCTTTTAACTCTACAACTCTAACTTTTGTCTAGTATTTTTATTGTCTTTTTTTCATTTTACTCTACTTTAACCCCTAACTCTACTTGACTTAACTTTAAATCAACTCTAACTCCAGCTCTAACTCTAACTCTAACTTTTACTCTAAACTTTAACTCTAACTTTAACTCAACTCTAACTTGGCTTTAACTTTAACTCCAACTCAACACTAACTTAACTTAACTTTAACTCTAACTTTAACTCTAACTTTAACCACTAACTTTACTAATAACTCTAACTCTAACTTAACTCTAACCTAAACTTTAAACTGCTAACTCTAACTCTAACTTTAACTCTAACTTTGACTTTAACTTTAACTCCAACTCTAGCTTTAACTCTAACTCTAACTTTTACTCTAACTTTAACTCTAACTCTAACTTCGACTTTAACTTTAAATCCAACTCTAACTCCAGCTTTAACTCTAACTCTAACTTTTACTCTAACTTTAACTCTAACTTTAACTCTAACTTTGACTTTAACTTTAACTCCAACTCTAACACTAACTTTAACTCTAACTTTAACTCTAACTTTAACTCTAACTTTAACACTAACTTTAACACTAACTTTAACTCTAACTCTAACTTTAACTCTAACTTTAACTCAAACTGTAACTCTAACTTTAACTCAAACTGTAACTCTAACTGTAACTTTAACTCTAACTTTAACTGTAACTCTAACTTTAACTCTAACTTTAACTCTAACTTTAACTTTAACTCTAACTCTAACTCTAACTTTAACTCTAACTCTAACTTTAACTCTAACTTTAACTTTAACTCTAACTTTAACTCTAACTCTAACTATAATTCTAACTTTAACTCTAACTTTAACTCTAACTTTAACTCTAACTCTAACTTTAACTCTAACTCTAACATTAACTCAAACTGTAACTCTAACTGTAACTTTAACTCTAACTTTAACTGTAACTCTAACTGTAACTTTAACTGTAACTTTAACTGTAACTCTAACTGTAACTCTAACTCTAACTCTAACTGTAACTCTAACTTTAACTCTGAAAAACCACTCACGTTTGACTTTGACGTTGTGCAGTCCAAAAGGAAATCGATCAGAGTTCTAAACGCACTTCCCTGAAGCCCTGAAGCTGCTCCGGTGAGACCTGGTTCTCAGGGCGTTTTCCATCATTACAATCGCCTAATGCCACAGTGTGGAATATTCCGGCCACAGCTCGTGCACAGTATCTGCGCTGGTTCAGCAGTGAACTCTAACGACTCGTGGAAACGACTGTGGCTGAAGCAGAAGCTGTCGAGCGCGCTGCACCTGATGGGCCAAAACTGTGGCTGTGGTGGGACGCCGGTGGGACCGGTGGGACGCCGGTGGGACGCCGGTGGGACGCGTGGACCGGCCCGTGGGACGCCCTGGGACGCCCGTGGGACGCCCGTGGGCGCCCGTGGGACGCCGGTGAAGAAGTTTTTTCTTAACCTCAGAAAGGCTGCGTTGCTCACATCTTCAGGGCTGGTTATGTGATGGTATCTGTCGACTCCTGGTCTCTTACAACAACAAAAAACACAGAATAATAAAGCCATCACCGATGCAACGGCATTAATAAATATAATAATATTAATATAATAAAAGAATATATATAATAATATATAATATGTATAATAAATATAATAATATATATAATTAATATTAATATATATATAATAATATATAATAATGTATAATAATATATAAATAATATTATAATAATATATATAATATAATAATATATAATAATAATAATAATAATATCACCTAATAATAATAATAAATAGTATACAATAATATAATAATATATAATAATTTTCCATAAATAGTATATATAATATAATATATAATAAATATATAATTAATATATAATAAATCTATAATAATATATAATATAATAATTAATAATATATTAATAATTATAATATTAAATATATATTATAATAATATTAATTTATATATATATATAATATTATATATAACATATAGTATATATATAATATATTATATATATATATTAATTATATATATTGTATGTTGTATATATATATATATAGAATATATATATATATATATATATAATATATTATATATTATATATATATATTATATATAAATATATATTATATATATATTATTATAGCCCATTAGCCCATCATCAACCTTCCAGGTTCAGGTGCATTAACAGCATCACGTTGTCCAGAATAAAACAGAAGGATCTTTTATGTTTGCTGAACTCTGAAGGCTGGAACCGATGTTGGGTCCAAGGTGTGGCCAGGATCAGGAGTCTGTCTTTCACTCTTTAGGGGTTAAAAAAAGTTTTCAAACCTAAAGAGTGACCACTGAATAAAGTGAAATAACTCAAGCTACTTAACACTACATATCTTCGTCTTATACTTTGGCGGATGATAAACTTAATTTGAGGAAAATTACAAAAGAACGGCTGTCCTCGCGGTTCATCCTACAACACTTTCTTCAGACTGTGGAACAATCTAAAGGAACATCCACAAAGAAGAGACAAACCAACCACCCACTGAGACACGCAGCTGGAGACCCCTGACCACAAAAGTTACACGGAGCAACTTTAAAATCAGACTGTCAAATATTGAGTTTCATTTTCAGTCCTGTTTCAGCGTTTATACAAGTGAGATCTGACATAATCCTCGGTTAACCGACTCGTCCTGGTTTAGACCTGGTTTAGACCTGGTTTAGACCTAGTTTAGACCTAGTTTAGACCTAGTTTAAACCTGGTTTAGACCTGGTTTAGACATGGTTTAGACTGGTTTAGACCTAGTTTGACCTGAGTTTAGACCTAGTTTCAGACCTGTAGTTTAGACCTAGTTTAGACCTGGTTTTGACCTGGTTTAGACCTGCGTTTTAGTCTGGTTCTTTTAAGAACCCTGGGTCATTAGTGTCTCTTTACCTGGTAAATTGTCTTCTTTTGACGTTCAAAAAGCCTCGGCTGTTTGACTACCTTGATCACCTCGGCTTCTCAGACCTCTGTTATATTGTAGCCCTAAGTTTAAATTCCTACCTGTTTTTAAGCCCTCGGTTCTAGACCTGGTTTAGACCT
>BJKM01000784.1:143919-223701 GCA_015082035.1 Chaenogobius annularis
TGAAACAGGACTAAACAGACTAAACCAGGACAAAAGGACTAAACGGACTGAAACCAGGATGAACAGGAAAAACAGGACTAACCAGGACAAAACTGAACCAGGACTAAACAGGACTAAACAGGACAGATAAACCAGAAAGCAGTCTAAACCAGGACTAACCAGGACTGAACCAGGACTAAACAGGACTAAACCAGGACTGAAACCAGGTCTGAACCAGGACTGAACCAGGACTAAAGGAGGACTAACGGACTAAACAGGACTGAACCAGGACTAAACCGGACTAAACAGGACTAAAACCAGGACTAAAGCAAGTCTAACCAGGACTAAACCAGGACTTACCGGACAGGACTAAACAGGACTAAACCAGGACTGAAACCAGGACTAAACCAGGACTGAACCAGGACTAACTGAACAGGACTAAACCAGGACTGACAGGACTGAACCAGGACTAAACCAGGACAGAACCAGGACTAAACCAGGACTGAACTAGGACTGAACCAGGACTGAACCAGGACTAAACCAGACTGAACCAGGACTGAACCAGGACTAAACCAGGACTAAACCAGGTCTAAACTAGGACTAAACCAGGACTGAACCAGGACTGAACCAGGACTGAACCAGGACTGACCAGGATAAACCAGGTCTAAACTAGGACTAAACAGGACTGAACCAGGACTGAACCAGTGAACCAGGACTGAACCAGGGACTAAACCAGGACTAAACCAGAAGTCACACGCAGAAAGTTGGACAGAAAGAGCGAGGAAAACTCAGCTCACCTTAAATTCCTTTCTTTTGCGTCTTGGTCCTTGTATTTATGGTCTTTCTTCACGGGACAGAACGGATCCCCCTCTGGCCTGTTCTCTCTGGCCTGTTCCCTCTCTGGCCCACTGTTCCCTCCTCTGGCCCATGTTCCTTCTCTCCTTTTCCCTTGCCCCTTTTCCTCCTTCTCTCCTTGTTCCTCCTCTCTTGTTCCTCCTCTCCTCTTGTTCCCGTTCTTCTCCTTGTTCCTCTCTCCTCTCTCTCTCCCTTGTTCCCTCCCTTGTTCTCCTCTTGTTCTCCTTGTTCCTCTTCTCCTCTTCCCCTCCTTCTCCTGTTCCCTCCTGTTCCCTCCTCTCGTTCCTTGTTCCTTCTTCTCCTTTCGCCTCCTTCTCCTGGTCCTCCTTCTCCTGGTTCCTCCTTCTCTCTGTTCCCTCTCTTCGTTCCCTCCTTCTCTCCTTGTTCCCTCCTCTCTCCTTGTTCCTCCTCTCCCTTGTTCCCTCTTCCCCCTTGTTCCTCTCTCTCCTTGGTCCTCTCTCTCCTTGTTCCTCCTTCTTCCTTCTCTCTGTTCCTCCTTCTCTCCTCCTGTTCCCTCCTTCTCTCCTTGTTCCCTTCCTCTCTTGTTCCTCCTTTCTCCTTGTTCTCCTTCCCCTTGTTCCTCCTTCTCTTGTTCCTTTTCTCCCTCCTCTCCCCTTGTTCCCTCCTCTCTCCTTGTTCCCTCCTCTCCCCTCCTGTTCCCTCCTCTCTCCTTGTTCCCTCCTCTCCCCTTGTTCCCTCCTCTCTCCTTGTTCCCTCCTCTCTCCTTGTTCCCTCCCCTTGTTCCTTCCTCCTCTCTCTCCCTCGTCCTCGTTGACTCCTCTTTCCTCAGAAACAGCTGCAGAGGAAATGTCGTGTCGTGGTTCCGTCCGTGACGTTCAGGTCGTCGTCTTTCACTTCGTATCAAATGTAGCGTGATGTTTGTTCTGGACGGCTCCACCTTTATTTATTCAGGCCGACATAAGTTTTAAAGACAAAGCGCTCACACGGGTCACTTCGATCACCGTTTTGAGACAGGACGGGCATTCGACCTAAAACATACAAATAAACTCCATTTGTAGAATTGTAGAAAAAGCTTCAGTAGTTTCATCTGGACTCTGTTTTAGACAAAACCAAACGTTTGGACTCTGATCCAAGAGTCATTCTCAATCTGAGAAACAAGTCTGAGAACTGGGTTTATATCCTCTGTGTAAACCCCGCCCACAGGGCGGGACCCCTGATAATGGCCCATTGAAACTTAACTGGGATGGGCCATCTACATCCTATTGTTCACTGACTTCACTCCCTCCTCCCTGAGTACCTGATTAGCATCAGAATGCCTCGGGCGTCTCCATGGTTTCAGCAAACCATTATAATCAACTGGAAGGTTTAATCTTAAACCTCCTCCTTAACAGCCCTTTAACTCCTCCTTAACTCCTCCTTAACTCCTCCTTGACTCCTCCTTAACTCCTCCTTAACTCCGCCTTAACTCCTCCTTAACTCCTCCTTGACTTCTCCTTAACTCCTCCTTAACTCCTCCTTAACTCCTCCTTAACCCCTCTTTCAAACCATCTTTTCTCCCTGCTCAGAATCTCCAACTCAAGGAGGGGTTAAGGAGGAGTAAGGAGGGTAAGGAGGGGTTAAGGAGGAGTTAAGGAGGGGTTAAGGAGGTTAGGAGGAGTTAAGGAGGAGTTAAGGAGGAGTTAAGGAGGGTTTAAGGAGGGGTTAAGGAGGAGTTAAGGAGGGTTAAGGAGGAGTTAAGGAGGAGTTAAGGAGGAGTTAAGGAGGAGTTAAGGAGGAGTTAAGGAGGGTTAAGGAGGGGTTAAGGAGGAGTTAAGGAGGAAGGAGGAGTTAAGTTAAGGAGGAGTTAAGGAGGGGTTAAGGAGGGTTAAGGAGGAGTTAAGGAGTTAGGAGTTAAGGAGGGGTTAAGGAGGGGTTAAGGAGTTAAGAGTTAAGGAGGAGTTAAGGAGGAGGAGTTAAGGAGGAGGTTAAGGAGGAGTTAAGGAGGAGGAGTTAAGGAGGGTTAAGGAGGAGGAGTTAAGGAGGAGTTAAGGAGGACATCTTTGTTAAAAAGTTAAAAAAGCTCATGCCAAAAACATGCAGGGAGCCCACAGACTGATCTTAAAAGAGGGTGGAGGGAAAACCATTTTCAAGGTAAAAACGGCCCTTCGGCACGGTTGGTACAACATTTTCACCTGGGCATTTACAAGGTAAAGTTGGACCACACTGGCCCACATTGGGCACATACTCACATGTCTCCAGTAAAGTCCAGGACCTTTCATTGAAATAAAGATATTAAAAGGGAGAATGTCAGACCAGATCCTGTATTGAATTGGCAAATGCCAACGCCTCTTCTGCTGAAGTGAAGCTTTTTATTTTTCCATTCACGTTGAACCTCAGTTTTACAGGATAAATCAGAGCGTGTTCCTCGTTCTTCTCGCTCAGGCGGAGTTGGCCCGCGGCGGGACTTCTGGATGCCGCCATGACACGCTGTTTCTCCGTAAAGTTGTGGAACTTCAGAATAATAGGTCTTGGACACTGGTTCGGGGCCGATTTAGGAGCCAAAGAGCGATGTGCACGATCAAGCTTTATTTTCCCATCTTTTGTTGGAAGTTTGAGAGACCCTGGGCTCCAGGTCTCCATAAACCACCCTCTGTGTCCTCTTAAATACAAACAAATCCGTAGAGGACATCTTCGCTCTCGGTTCTCCACGTCGTTCAGTTTGTCTGTCAAAACACGCACCTGGTTTGTCAGTTCTTCCACTTTGGTTTGTAAAGTAGAGAAGGGTCAGAGACCTGGTCCTCGGCCGCTGTGAGTGTCCAGCTCGCACTGAGGGTCTTTTATCTTCTCCGTTTGGTGACGTCACATTTGTCTCGGTCGTGGTTAAAGACTGAGAAATGAGACACGATCAAAGACAAAGACTTTTTGTTTATGATGGGTCAAATGTACAAAGTTCCGTTTCGCTCACTTCTTCGGCCATTTTAAAATGTGTTTCCTGCTTTTCACTGTAAAATATATTGTAAATGAACGTAAAGATCAAAACCGAAGGCGTTTAATGCATTTCACGTCGTCGTTACAAACCTCGCGTTCGACCAAAGGACGATTGTTGAAGCCACATCGGATCCTCTCACCTGCCTCACTTTCAGGACACTTCAGGACCACTTCAGGACCACTTCAGGACCACCTCAGGACCACTTCAGGACCACTTCAGACCACTTCAGGACCACTTCAGGACCACTTCTGCCTCACTTCAGACCACTTCAGGACCACTTCAGGACCACTGCAACCCACTTCAGGACACTTCTGCTGCACTTCAGGACCACTTCAGAACCATTCAGACCACTTCTGCCTCATCAGACCACTCAGGACCACTTCAGGACCACTTTCAGGACCACTTCAGGGACACTTCAGGACCACTTTCAGGACCACTTCAGGACCACTTCGCCACTTCAGGACCACTTCAGGACCAACTTTGCCAGGACACTTGTTGCCATCACTTCAGGACCACTTCAGACCACTTCGCCACTCATGGACCTCACTTCGGACCACTTCAGGACCACCCCTCACTTCAGGACCACTTCAGGACCACTTCAGGACCACTTCAGGACCACTTCAGGACCACTCAAGACATACATCCGCCGTTTCGTCGCTTTGGAAGCCCAAATAAGTTAGAGTCAGTTTGTATGTTCGACTGCAAATTCTATATCGGTAAATAACGGACGCAGTAAATCACGGTGAACTGGTGTTTAATCGTCACGACAAATCCTTGTTAACTATAATCCTTGAACAGTGGCGGGGCATAAGCGAGCGTCTATGAGAAGAAACAAACCATACAGACGGACAGACAGTTTTTCCAGAGCTCAGGGTACAGTTAAGGAAGTCCACCGCTGGGACCCCCCTTTGGCCCTCACGTGGCCACAGCTAGAGGCCCAATCCGGTAGAAGGGGGAGGCGAGGGGGAGAGAGAGTGAGGAGAGAAGGAGGAGGCGAGCAGGGAGGAGGAGAGGAGAGGAGAGGGGAAGAGGAGGGGAGAGGGCAGAGGAGGACGTGAGAGGAGAGAGGAGGAAGGAGAGGAGGTCGCGGAGAGAGAGAGGGGGGAGAGGAGGAGGAGGGAGAGAGAGGAGCAGTAGGGAGAGGGCGATGGAGAGGGAGAGAGTGGGGGAGGGGAGAGAGGAGAATGCGAGTGGGGAGATAGAGGAAGGCGCGGTGGAATGAGGACGGAGGCGATGAGAGGAGGGCGCGAGAGGGGAAGAGGGTAGAGGTAGAGGGAGAGAGGAGGGAGGGGGAGAGGAGATGAGAAGGGGAGTAGAGGAAGGGGGAAGAGGCTAGAGGAGAGGTGAGAGAGGAGGGGAGAAGGAGAGGAGGGGACGAGAGTAAGGAGGAGAGGTAGGAGGCGGAGGAGGGGCCGAGAGGAGGGAGGTGAGAGGAGAGGGTAGAGGAGAGGCGGGAGGGAGAGAGGGGGAGGGGAGAGGGAGAGAGGGAGGGAGAAGGGAGAGAGGGAAGAGGGGAGAGAGGAGGACAGGTTGAGAGGAGGGGCGATGAGGAGAGGGAGAGAAGAGGAGGAAGGAGAGGAGAGAGGAGGGGAGCGAGAGAGAGAGGAAGGGAGAGAGGGGGGGGAGAGGGGGGGAGAGGGAGGGGGAGAGGAAGGGGCTGGAGAGGAGAGGTGAGAAGGAGAGGGAGAGGAGGAGGAGAGGAGAGAGAGGGGAGAGAGGACGTGGGGAGAGGACGAAGAGGGAGAGGAGGGCGTGACGAGTGAGGGGATGTAGGAAGAGACAGAGGAGGGGAGACGAGGAGATGGAGAGAGGAGGGGGGACGGGAAGTGGAGCGCAGGAGGAGTGAATCCTGCAGAGAGATTACAAAAAAAAAAAGGCCGGAGGCTGATGAAGTAGGGGGAGAGAGAGGGGGGGGAGGAGAAGTGAGGGCGAAGACGGAGAGGGAAGGAGGAGAGAGGAAAAGGGGAGAGAGAGGGGGGCGACGAGGAGAGGAGAAGGAGGAGGCGAGAGACGAGGGGAGAGAGGAGCGAGGGTGGGAGGGAGGGTAGAAGGGAATGGGGAGAGGAGAGAGGAGAGGGAGAGCAGGAGGGGAGAGGAAGAGGAGAGGAGAAGAGGAGAGGGAGGAGAGTGAAGAGGCGAGAGAGGAGTGGGGAGAGGGAGAGAGGAAGGGGGAAGAGGGAGAGAGAAAGGGGAGGAGACAGAGAGACAGGACGAGAGCAGGACGCAAGAGGAGATGGGCGACGAGAGGAGGGAGGGGGGAGAGGACGGAGAGGCAAAGGGAAGAGGAATAGGAGAGGGAGAGAGGAGGGGGGAGAGGGGGGGGAGAGAGGGGGAAGAGGAGAGGAGAGAGGAGGAGGCGAGCAGAGGGTGAGATAGGAGGGGGGCGAGAGGAGGGGGAGATGCCAGCACTGGGCGAAGGCGAGGCGGGTTGAGCAGCTAGGGCGGCAGAGAGGCGAGGCCCGGGAGGGCTCTGAGGCAGAGAGCCGGAGAGGAGAGCAGGAGAGGAGAGAGAGAGGAGAGGGAGGGGGCACCCGGAGTATATATGGGCGACGAGAGAGAGGGAGAAGGAGGGAGGAGAGGAGGGGGAGAGGGAGCAGGAGAGCGGAGAGAGAGGCGGGGACGAGGACGAGCGGACGAGAGGAGAGGCGAGACGAGGAGGGGAGAGAGGAGAGAGAGAGACGGGATCGGAAGGAGGGGGAGAGAGGAGGGGGGGAGAGGAGGGGGGGAGAGTGCTTTGAAGTGGCTCTGACCCAAACAGTACGACTGGAGTAAACGCTTGTGATACTGAGGAAAAACGAATTCAGTTTGATCATTTTGGTGAAGTTTATAATGTTATTTCCTGGTTGTGAGCGAGGTCATTCCACAACTGTTACCTAGCAACCATCATGTGAACAAGAGTCAAACTTCATTTGAATAATACACCTTTATTTTGTCAAACGATTGTTGAAACCGTCAGAACTGTGTGTTGCTTGTTCTTGTATTTCGATGTAACGTCGCTTTTTGATGACATCACAGAGAGATTCCACTGTATTTCCTGTATGTTTGTACTTTTCTTCTCATCTTCCTTCACAAAGTGCCACTTTGCTGCTGTGAAACGCTGATTCAAATGTGGATTCTGAACAAACGAGTTTCTCTCTTGGCAGCGGCACAAATGTGTTCGAACATCTGTCTAAGATTGAACACAAATACAGGCGTTTCTTCTAACTAACTCGTTTGAACCCAGTTGCCATAGTTACCTGTGACCTGGACCTGAAAGGCAGAACGCCTGGACTGACTCACAGTTTGTCCGTGTCACGACTTGTCCTGTAAAATTAGACGCTGCTGTTGTGACGCTGAAGCGATCTTCTTGAACCTGTCGTAATCCCACAGATACTGACTCAGCCTGTTATTACACTGTAACGACAGGATAACGCCAGAGGGAGCGCCGTCACAAGAGGCTTCTGTCCAGAGCCAAAACACCACAGTCTGATCCAGATCCCTTTGATTGAAGTCTCGTGGAGATCCTGACCATGGAGTTCACATGGATTTGTCCCATAAACTCCATAGAAATCATGAAAGTTTGAAAGTGTTTCTGTGAAACGTGATTCAAACCGTTCTCGAGGCTGTAAACCGAGGCAGAGCGTCTGATGTGTTTTAAGATCATTTCTGTTGTCATGGTTACTCAGACGGAAAAACACAAACGTTTTAAATGTGTTTTTGGACCCAAAACCTCAGCGTTTTGGACATGAATGAACAGCAGTTCATGTGTTTTTAAACTCTTCAAACTGGAAATGTTTGGTTTTTTTAAGTCTTTGGGAAAAACAAATGGGAACAGCGGGCTGAATGTCGAATGTCTGTCCCCACTCTTCATCCCGTCCAATAAATTCTGCAAAGAAATGAAGAATTATAGCATCAGTGGAAAGTATTCTAGTTCTGAAGATTATAACAATATAAGAATATAATAAAACAATATAAAATGATAAGATCATACTTATATTAGATTATAACAATATAACATGAATACATTATAAAACTATACAATTATAAGAATATAAAATAAGAATATAAAGACGCTTCTGTCCTGGTTGCTGTGTCAGGCAGAACGACGACACCTGCTGGTCAAATGTTTGCAATGATAAACTTGTGCTGTTCTGCTCGTTTCCGCGGGAGGTCGCTGTTTGTTTCAGGAAGCAGAAAGCGTCACTTCCTCCAAAAGAGCAGCCGCGTGGTCACGCGCTGAAGAGGAAACACCTGCGACTTTCGGGAACATTTGGCGTTAAAAACAAATCGTCCCGGTTTTGGAGCCGTTTCTCCGCGGACAGTTTGTGTGAGTGTCATGTTCGGTGTGTGTCCGCGTATTTACGGTTAAATTTGTATTATCCGCAGCCAAAGCTAAAGCAGCCAAAGCTAAGGCTAAAGCAGCCGAAGCTAAGGCTAAGGCTAAAGCAGCCGAAGCTAAGGCTAAAGCAGCCGAAGCTAAGGCTAAAGCAGCCGAAGCTAAGGCTAAAGCAGCCGAAGCGCCGAAGCTAAGGCTAAAGCAGCCGAAGCTAAGGCTAAAGAAGCAGCAGATGCTAAGGCTAAAGAAGCAGCAGATGCTAAGGCTAAAGAAGCAGCAGATGCTAAAGCAGCCAAAGCTAAAGTAGAAGCTAAAGCAGCAGATTCACGTGGCTTTAGAAAACCATTGATTGTGTGAAAACGTGTACGAGCCAAAACTCGCCGTTTGGAGATTAAATCCACAGGTTTGAATATTTGTGTTTCAAAATCGACTATTCGACCAGTTTCATGCCACACGTGGTTAGCTCTTTAGCAACATTAGCATGCTACAACCAGAACCATATGTTTGATTCGAACCGTGTGTGTGACGTCCAGAACATTCAGTCAGTGGGTTCGGGTTCGGGGGGCTTCACGGCGTGAGGCAGAAGGTGATTTAAACATGAAATATTAACATTTTTAAAGTGAGCCTTTCCATAGTCTCTGAAAGCGGCTGGAAAACTCTAACGAGGCTTAATTGTGATTAAAGGACTTTTTTTGGGTTAAAAGTAAATCTGATCTTGGTTTGTTTAATGGACTTTGAAGTGTCTAAAGCAGGGCTATTCAACATCAGGCCCGGGGGCCAAATCAGGCCCACAAGCCATCTTCCAAATGTATAAAAATCTTGACTGGTTTAATTCTGCGTTAGCGCCAGATTAGACCTGGTTTGGTCTTGGGTTCAGTCCTTGTTTGATTCAGGATTAGTCCTGGTTCAGACCAGGGTGGTACCAGTCTAGTCCTAGTTTTAAATGTTTCTCACAAAAAGCAAATCTCAGTCGTTTTATTGTATTACTAAATGTATTGAAATTCTGCGACCCAAAATGTTGTTTGTGTTGTGCACCTCCGGCCCAAAGACCGGGTCCTCAGGAAAATAAAGCTGAACAGCTCCTGGTCTAAAGGTTTGAAGTCTGGTCTTCCTCTGTGATGACTCGCACTGGGCTCTGACTCACTGTGAGGTCAAAGTGCAGCTCAGGCCCGACAAGCCTGAGTTCCTGACGAGGAAACGACTCGATGTGTTTTATGTCATTCAAATGAACATGTTTCTGTGAAAAGTGAAACTCTTTTGTTCTGCAGATGCAGAACGTAAGGACACATGTTGGACTTGGTAAGCGAGTAAGCGACGGGCTCTTCATACAGACATGTTGAAACATGTGAATTCCTGTGGTTTTAATCTAGCGTTAAAGAGGATTAATGTTTACAGATGATTAAAGGTCAACGTACCTTTTCTAACCCTGATTTTCACTAACCTCGGCTGGAGCACCCTTTTTTTTTTAAAGCCTTCATTAGTTACGATGACTTCCTGTATAAGACCAAGGTCCTTCTTCTCGAGCTCAAAAACACTCTCTGTAGCCGCGGCTCTGAGAATCTGCTGCCCTCGTTTTAAACTCGACAGAATGAGCTCCGCCCGTTCTGTCCCTCTGTGATGACTCGCACTGCTCTGACTCACTGTGAGGTCAAAGTGCAGCTCAGGCCCGACAAACCTGAGTTTCTGATGAGTGAAAAGAGATAAAAATCAAACGATGAGATTGTCTTCACTAGTGCAGTACGAGTGGCTTTCGTTTTGCAGAGTTTTGGCGCTGACGTGAAAAACAGAAGCTTCGTATCAAATAAGGTAAAGCTGCTCAAAATGTGCTCTCCTCCCGATGTTTCAATGTATTCAGTTGAAAAGGGACTTAACCGCAAACCCTCCAGTGAAGTGTTTCAGTCAGTTTTCCCTCTGTGATGACCCGCACTGGGCTCTGACTCACTGTGAGGTCAAAGTGCAGCTCAGGCCCGACAAGCCTGAGTTTTGACTGAGGAAAACGACTCGATGTGTTTTATGTCATTCAAAATGAACATGTTTCTCTGTGAAAAAGTGAAAACTCTTTTGTTTGCAGATGCAAGAACGTAAGGACACATGTTGGACTTGGTAACGAGGTAAGCGACGGGCTCTTCATCAGACATGTTCTGAAAGCATGTGATTCCTGTTTTTTAATCAGGATCATGACGTCACAAGGACTAAAACATCCAGGGTGTAGAAGAAAATGAAAGAAAATAATGTAAAATTACATTTATAGAAAAGTGGACCATTTCTAACGATGCTAACTCAGAGGGCTCCGAGGGCGGCGCGGCGCGCGGCTCGCGCGGGCGCGGCTCGAAGGAGTTCGATGATTCCTGGTTAAGAAAGGTCCTCTCCTTCCGAGCCTCAAAAACACCCTCTGTGACGCGGCTCTGAGAATCTGCTGCCCTCTTTAACTCGACCAATGAGCTCCGCCCGTTCTGTCCCTCTGTGATGACCCGCACTGGGCTCTGACTCACTCTGAGGTCAAAGTGCAGCTCAGGCCCGACAAGCCTGAGTTCCTGACGAGGAAACGACACAAATGAACTGCAGCGTCAAACAAGCTTTAAAACTAACCTGAACCACTTCCTGTCTTTGTAGAGTCGACCCCTCCTCCCACTGAAGTCTAAATCAGGTGAATAACAATAGTTGAAGTGTCACTGTATTTGTCTAAAGACGTGTCTTTTCATGTTGCTCTTAAAGTGTTAAACAAGATGTTAATGACACGTGCAAACGCTGCTCATGAACAAACTCATGCTTAACGCCTTGTATTCGACTGTATCTAACGTGTCATTGACTTGTTTAATATGTAGACATTTGTTCCATGATTGACATGTCGTGACGAGTCGACTCTTCAAGTCCCTCTGGAATGCACTTGATTTCTAAGTCTTGGTCTTGGATCTGAAATGCTTTATTTGACGTATTTAAAGTCTCGGTGC
The DNA here is from genome assembly GCA_015082035.1 of Chaenogobius annularis. Classification (NCBI taxonomy): domain Eukaryota; kingdom Metazoa; phylum Chordata; class Actinopteri; order Gobiiformes; family Gobiidae; genus Chaenogobius; species Chaenogobius annularis. The sequence goes on from BJKM01000784.1 coordinate 154,949, forward strand.
AATAGAAATGGTTTGACAAACGATTGAAACAAGAGTTTCTTAAACACTTTATTTCCATGGACCTAAAGATGAGCTTGTTTGACAGGAAGATGAAGTCCAGACGACGTCCACTCGGCCGCTCTCGCACGCCGCTCTAAACCGCCATGGGGAAGAAGAGCGACCTGAGCGAGTTCCACCGGGGTCTGGTGGTCGGAGCCAGACGAGCCGGACTCAGCGTCTCTGAAGCGGCTCGTCTGTTGGGCTACTCTCGCACCACCGTGTCGCGCGTCTTCAGGGAGTGGTCCGAGAAGCGCGTGGTGTCCAGCGCGCGCCAGTCGTGCGGACGCAAGTGTCTGGTGGACGACGGGGGGCGGCGGCGGCTCGACCGGCTGATCCAGGGCGACCGAGAGGCCACGGTGGCAGAGCTGACGGCACGATACAACCACGGGCAGCAGAAGACCATCTCAGAACGGACCACGAGGAGGACGCTTAAGAGGCTGGGCTACAGCAAAACGCCCCTAACCACGCCCCTAACCACGCCTGCCGAGCTGTCAGCCGCCCCGGGGCAGAGTGCGGAGGAGGTGGCCCCGGGGAAGGCGGGGCAGAGCTCGGAGGAGGAGAAACTGGACCATGAACCGGGCTCAGAAAAGACCAGACTTCTGAGAACATCTGTGCTCACTTCAGTTTGAACTAAACTGGATCTGGCGCCGGGTCCGGTCTCTGCACTTTATGGAACTGGAGTTGGCTTGTGATTCTTAGTTTTGTCTTTGGACGCGTGGCCCCCCCGCGTGGCCCCCCGGCGTGGCCCCCACAGTTCACTCTCGGTTGTTGAATTTATGGATGAACTTGTTTTGACCTGAACGGATCAAAACACGATAAATGTACGTTTTCGAGCACTTTAAGGACGTGTGAAATGTAACTGTAAATATACATAATATATAAGCTTTATTTATTAAAAACCAGTCTTTTGTCTTCACTTGTTTCAATAGAATGATGCAATACCATGTGCACAAACGAAATGGAGTTCTAACCATAAGATGATTTATGGTCCAGTGAGAGTGTTCCCAAAAGTACATTCCAAAAGTATCCATGTCTTGTGTCCATGGCAGGAGTTCTGAGGCCCGAGTAGAGTTCTAAAGTTCAAAGGGAAATGTCAAACGGTCTGCAGAGCGCTGTGAACTTCAGTCACATGTTTGTGAGGGACAGGACAGTCCCAAAACATGATGGTGGTTTGCCTCCTGGTGGCGCTGTTTCTCAAACAGTTGCACTCCCCGGTGAATAATGAGCACTTTGACCTGGAGTTCTGAAGAAACGTATTAGCAGCAGTCATAGAGTATTTGTCCAGATTAGAAATGATATTTAGATCTTATTCCCATTGAAAGTTCTGCTTCATAATCCTTGATAAACATCTCAGAGGGTTTCAATGGTCAGGACTTTGTTTCATGTCTTGGTTATAATAACTCCTTATTTGTAAAAACCTCTAAAAGTCCTGTTTCTCCAGGTCAAAGGATTCTTTCAACATCCCAAAGCTTTTCATGTGATTCTCTTTTACAATCTGGTGAAAACCTTTTGTAATCCAGACCTTGAGTCTCAGGTCAGTTCTGTTTGGTCCAAAACCTTGGTCTGAAGTCGACCAGTTTAAGATCTGAACCTCTTTGTTTAGTTTGTATGTTGTGATCAGCTCCTTCCATGTCGTAAGCACAGATTTGACCCAGGGATTCTACACTTCCTCCTCATGACCCAAGCGTCTGTCATGTGCCAGTAAGGCCTGCACAGGAACCCCCGGCACAACATTACTCTCAGGATGTTTCCATTGAGCTTCATATTCTGGGTCGCACCAGCAACGCTCGGATTTGGATCTTGTAGAGTAAGTCTTTCTAAAGGACCAGAGGGGGGCGCTAGTGAGAGAATTTCAGGTTTTCTTGTACATTCAGTTTGTATTCAGACATTTGACCACATCATGAAGGAAATTTATCACGTTAGGTCTGACTTGTCTGTTTTGGTTACATTTAGTAAGACATCATCTGCAGCAGACAATTTATGTTCCGTCCCCTCAGCTCAGACCCCACAAACAAGGGTGTCAAACTCATTTGAGCCAGGGGCCGCTTTTCGACGCTCAGGCTGGGTCGCGGGCCGAACATAATGTAAAAAATAAAACAATAAAAAATAGAACAAATGTTATAAAGCGAGTAATAGTTCTATGTGACACTATGAGTCCATATTCATGCAGCAGCAGGAACCATGGACGTGTGAGATGATTCTGATATGAAATGTTTGTATCACAGACATGTTAATGTTGCTGCACAAACTCAATATAGCTCACTATTTTTACAGTTTAAGCTTATTTAGTGACAAATGATTCATGTGGTGAATCAAATGAGCTCAAAGCAGCTTCACTCTGTCATGTTCAGACTTTATTACACTCTGACCTGTGTTTTTTACCTGTGGCTCAGGATCTGTCCAGTTTTGCACTGGTTTGGATGTTTTTCCTCACAGAGTTGTCAGCAAAGAAGTTTGTTTTCTTGTTTTAGCTTCACATTAGCGCCGCTTTTAGCACAGCTCTAACGTCCACAAAACCGCCTCTTTTCTTTATTCCTCGTGTTTCCCATGATCTGCCCTGGGGCAGAGCGCTACAGGTCATTGCTGCCGGTGGTTCCATTTTAAACCTGCTGCGATGAGTGTCGCTGGTCGCTGTCCCTCGGCACTTGAGCTGGCAGCACACAGCGCGGGGAAGGGCCGGCTGCAAAGGATTGGTGGAATTGTAGTTCTAGCGATAAAACGCGTATATCTTATTGGAAATGAATCATCATAACTAGAAATGTTCGGCGGCCTTGAGTTTGACACATGTGGCCATAAAGTGTTTCCAATTGTCTAATATTTTGGCAACTGTTCCAAGTACAAGCGAACAACAGAGGGACCAAGCACAGCCCTGTGTCCCCTCTCTCCAGAGTCAGTGAGTCTGTCATGTGACTGTTAATTGAGCGAATACTGTATTTCTTCTTTGTTTCTGATATTTTGGTGAAAATTTTTTTGCAGAAAGATTCAAACGATTGTATTCGGTCTGTTTGGTCAACATTGTGTTATTCTGCATAAGTTGTATTTTGGAAATAGTTCCGTTTATTGAGCTTGTTACGCTTCAAGATAATAATTTTGAGAGTTTTGAACGCTTTCATAATATCTTTGTTTGGTGAAGAGCATTTATTCAATCATTTCCTGTGAGTTCAGGTGCTTAATCTCACCCTCGAATTTTTAATTTCCTGTAGCATTTGACACTCCTTGTTTTCGGCATGTTTAGCTTCAAACAGCTTAGTTTTTCTGTAAATAATTGTTTCATGTTTCTTTTGGCCGCGGCGACAGCAAATGACGCTGCCCTCCAAACGGCCTTAGCTGGCAGCCCAGAAGGAACGGCTGGAGTAACTTCACGTTGTGGTTTTACTCTTCAAACGTCTCAATGCCTTTGTCTTCATTTGTACAAACTGTGGCTCAGAGTGGTTTGCAATCAGAGGTGGAGCATATACATTTATCAAAGTAAACGCACATCCATGAATAGTTCCTTTGACCAGTACAAATCTGCCATCTTCATCTTTGTGTTCAAAACTCTGTTCAAACAGGCCACGCCCTCTTTATGTTTACCCCGCGGAGAAGAGTAAAGTCTGTTATAACCAAATGCAGCCCACTTTTGATGTACTAAGTCGTTTAAAATGTTTTCTTGTAGGCATATCATGTTTTTTGTCTTTTCTCATCTTTGTCAGTGACGTTTGACCGTTTAATTGGACCCAATATGACATTAACATTAAAGATGCTGTTCGTAACCTTTCAGAGCCCATTGTATTAAACATGTTGAAGTCATTCTTGTAATCTGCTTTTGTTCAACACAACACACAAACACAGGAACCAAACAAACGAACATCAAAAGCAACACAAGATTGCACATACAAAATTGCGTACAACATTTTCACCTGGGCATTTACTAACTAAAGTTGGACCACACTGGCCCACATTGGGCACATACTCACATGTTTCCAGTAAAGTCCAGGACCTTTCATTGAAATAAAGAAATTAAAGGAGAAAATGTAAGACCAGATCCTGTATTGAATTGGCAAACACAACACTCTTTTGCTGTGGTGAATTTTATTTTTTCCATTCACGTTGTGCCCCAGCGTTGCAGGATAAAGCAGAGCATATTCCACGTTCAAACCTTTGCGTTTATTGACCATTTGCGCTGAGTTGTCGTTGAAGAAAGAGACTTGGGGACTTGGGGCCGTTTGTCACTGAAGTTGCGGTACTTCAGTATAATAAGTCTAGCTCAACCCTGAAAAAAAACCAGGTCCTTGTCCTAGGCCTAAACATCTACGAGACCCTTTAACTGAGCCGATAGTCCACTGAACCACGTCAGTGTGGCCTCCAGCTCCACTGGAAGAAACCTTGGAGTCTGATTGGACCAAGAGCTCTCATTCAAAGCCACTAAATCAAGCCTGTAAAACAGCCTATTTCCATCTGCCTAATAGAGATCAAATCAGACAAATCTGGCCTGAAAGTGATGCTGAAGAACATCTCCATGCGTTTGTAACATCTCGATTAGACTCCTGTAACTCCTGCTGCAGCGTGTCCTAAAAGCTCCATAAAAAGCTTTAACTGGTTCAAAATGCAGCAGCAAGATTAGAACAGGAACTAAAAGAAGAGAGCACATGACGCCGGTGCTGGAGTCTCTTCACTGGCTCCTGTCCAGTTTAGAACCACATTTAAACTCCTCCTCCTGACTTCCAAAGCCATAAATGACCTGGCCCTCCTACCGCAAAGAGGCTATAGGACCTTATCATCCAATCAGAGCACTTCGCTTTCAAAATGCTGGACTTCTGGTGGTCCCAAGGGTCTCTAAAAGCACAGTAGGAGGTAGAGCGTTTAGCTCCAAGCTCCTGTGTTGTGGAATCAGCTCCTGTCCATGTTAAAGAGGCCGACACAGTCCACACAGTCTCCGACACAGTCCTCTACATTTAAGACCAGGCTTCAAATGTTCCTCTGTGAAATGGCTTATGGGTCCAGACAGTTAAGGACCAGGAAGAAAGAACCTACAGTTTCAGTTCCGCTGCCCTAGGACCACCTCTGGGGGCAGTATGGAGCTGGAGCTCTGATGAAGACTACTTTTACTGTCATTATATGTCATATTTAATTTCACTTGTGTCTGTTCATCTCTTTTCCTTCTTCTTCTCCCCTCGGGGAGTGGAGCACATCGAGGACCTGTGGATCCAGATGCTCTCTGCTCCGGTCTCTGAAACGGTCTCTGCTCCAGATGAACGGTTCTCCATCTGCCTCAGGTTCTCCTGAGTGGGTCCAGCTCCACTGTCTCGCGTCCTCCGGTCCGTCCGAGGGAGTGGGACCTCTCCTTCACTGTGGACCCCCTATGACCAGTGTCTAATCCGTTTTCACTGTCGCCCTTCGAGACATCTGCTGTTGTGATTTCAGGCGTCACAAACATACATTGAATCGCCTTCTTTGCTCGTTGTGAAATAATGAATAAATGTTGACACAAAACCAACAGTAATTTATTGCAGTGACGACTCCAGCCTTTGTTTGAACTGTTTATTATAATTCTAACAATTTATTATCTCTTAAAACATTTGAAATTCATATATATTCATCGTATGAAGGTGTATATCACACCACATTTACTCGTATATTCTGTACGTTTGCTTTCATCTTTCATTCTCGTTTTTTAAAAGTTCTCTTAAATAAAAGTCGTGCTTCTTGTCCAGGCGAAAAACATTCTTCCACTTTGAGTGACGTTCTTTTACTGGCGCTAATGTCTTGTTTCTGCAAATAAAAAGAGAAACGCGTCGAGAATGGTCTCGACCGCACAAAAAGCACTTTGAAATAAATGTATAGATAAATAAATACAATGTACTTTGTGTTAAACATCTGGAAGACAGAGATTCAGTAGAACTTTTGAGACTTGAACACATCTTCAACAGAACTTTATTTTCATCGTCCTTATCGCCATTTCCCCGACAACGGAATCAACGGACGAACTTTAGAAAGTCATGAAAATGTGGGAATGAGGTGAAAGGTGAACAAGTGAAGGTTGTTGGAGAAAAGGGATGGAAGAGCCCTTGAAGTGTGTGAAGATGATGATGACGAGGGTTGAATAACATGAACGTACGTTTGCAATAATCTGTTTGAACGACATCCACGATGAAATAAAAGAGCGGTTTTGGGGGTTGATGGCGTTTCCTCTTGTTCCAGTGGCGTTTGTTCAGATTTGAGCCGTGCAAACGGTTTCATTCTGATATTTATGCATTATTGATTGATTGATTGATTGATTGTACATTTCGTCTTTACGTTTATTGTGTCAGTGAAATACAGTTTTCGATATTTTCTCGTTATTAAAATGATTATTTGGTCAGATTTACTCTGTATTTACTCTAAACGTGAATCAAATCATCTCGAATGAAAAAATGAGTTCAAACTTGAGTTGAATTTGTAACTTTATTAATGCAGATAAAGATTTTCTTCTTATTATTATTATTATTATTACTATTATTAATATTCTTTTTTTCTCTTTAAAAACCGTCGCTACGTTTAAAACATTTGCATAAAATCAAAATACATTTTTGGCTGAAATGATTCAAATACGACTTTTGTGATTCGTTCAAACTTCAACAACAAAAGAGTGAAAATGTGAGTGGCCCGGCCCACATTTCAAACAGAGGCCCAGATTAGCAGAACATTTACTGATTCATAAAACAAATAAAATCTTAAATTTAAACTTTGATTTACGTTTACGTTTCTTTTGCTGAAACGTTCGAAAGAATGAGAACGTGTCTGGCCTTAAAGCTGCAACACGGAACTTTTCTGGTGGAGCGCCTGCACTGGCACCACCAGGTGACGGGTCAGAGCTGTGGAGAGGCGAGCCCATGATTCTTAAGGCGTTTTCTGAGCAACAAACGATGCCACACTGCGGAACATTTCAGGCAAAGCAACACCAGACCTCGGCGGAAAAATGAATGGCATTTTTTAAGGACAAAAAGACGAGAAAACAAAATAAAATAAACATTTAACAATCTTTAAAAAAGGACGACGACGGCGAGGAAGAGGACGAAGAGGAAGAGGACGAAGAGGAAGAGGACGATGACAACGAGGAAGAGGACGACGATGACAACGATGACAACGAGGACGATGGCCGCGAGGACGAAGAAGAGGATGACGAGGAAGACGATGATGACCGCGAGGACGATGACCATGAGGAAGAGGACGAGGACGAGGACCACGAGGAAGAGGACGACTAGGAAGAGGACGACGACCACGAGGAAGAGGATGATGGCCGCGAGGACGACGACCGTGAGGACGATGATCGTGAAGACAATGAGGTCAATGACCGCGAGGACGACGATGACGACGAGGAAGAGGACGATGACCGCGAGGACGATGATGACGGTGACCGCGAGGACAATAACCACGAGGACGACGACGACGATTACCGTGAGGACGACGAGGAAGAGGACGACGACCGCGAGGACAATGACCGCGAGGACGACAATGACGACGAGGAAGAGGACGGCGATGACAAGGACGATGACCACGAAGAAAGGGACCATGCGAGGACAATGACTGCGAGGATGACGAGGAAGAGGACGACGTGGAAGAGGACGACGTGGAAGAGGACCTTGAGAACGATGATTGTGAAGACAATAAGGACAATGACCATAAGGACGATGACCATAAGGACGATGACCATAAGGTCGATGAACATAAGGACGATGACCATAAGGTCGATGAACATAAGGACGATGACCATAAGGTCGATGACATAAGGGAAAAAAAGCGATGACCCCAAAATAGTGATGAATAAGGACGGATGGACCAGTAAGCGATGACATAAGGACGATAGGACAACCTAAGGTAATGACATAAAGGAGATGACCATAGGACGATGACCATAAGGCAATCAAGGACCGATGACCATAAGTCGCTGACCATAAGGACGATGACCATAAGGACGATGACCATAGGACGATGACCATAAGGTCGATGACATAAGACATGACCATAAGGTCGATGAATAAGGACGATGACCATAAGGTGATGACATAGGACGATGACATAATCGATGACATAAGGACGATGACAAGGTCAATGACCATAAGGACGATGAACCATAAGGACGATGACCATAAGGACGATGAACCATGAAGGTCGATGACCATAGGACGATGACCATAAGGATGGATGACCATACAGACGATGACCATAGGATGATGAATAAGGGATGACTAATGATGACTAAGACGATGACCATAAGGTCGATGACCATAGGGACATGACCATAAGGTCGATGACCATAAGACGATGACCATAAGGAGATGACATCGACCATAAGGAGTCGATGACCATAGGAGATGACCATAAGGCGATGACCATAAGGATCGATGAACCATAATAGGCATCGATGACGAAGGTCGATGACAAGGACGATGACATAAGGCGATGACCATAAATGAAGTCGATGACCATAGGAGATGAACCATAAGGTCGATGACCATAAGGACGATGACGAACATAAGGACGTATGAACATAAGGTCGATGACGCATAAGGATCGATGACCTAGTCTGACAGAGATGAACATAGACTGATGACCATGAAGTCGAATGACCAATACGGCGATGAAGGACGATGACCATAAGGTCGATGATCATAAGGACGATGACCATAGGATGATGACCATAAGGACGATGACCATAAGGTCGATGATCATAAGGACGATGACCATAGGATGATGACCATAAGGACGATGACCATGACCATAAGGACGATGACCATAAGGACGATGACCATAAGGTCGATGACCATAGGACGATGACCATAAGGTCGATGACCATAAGGTCGATGACCATAGGGACAAATATAACAATAAATGTCTTTATCAATATCCCACTTTAAAGTTTAAAAATCGTAAGAACGAGAGCGGTATTAAAACGCCGTGTTCAGCAGAAGCTTAAGTCCAGAGGATTTGGGCTTCGGTTCTTCTCGTTTCAGGGACGTTTTCAAAGTCTTTCGTGATAAATGGCAGTTTTTGTCCCTTTTTCCAAACCCCAAAGTCTTTTTCGCCGATCTTAGATAAATAAAGCTCCGTCTGGAGATTTCTTCCCGTTTATAATATCCAAAGTGATGCGTGGTTAAATATGGCGTCCCAAGTCTACGTGTGAACGCATGCAGCCGCCGTCCCGTGAACATGAAGGTGTCGTCGTGGAGACCTGGGCACTTGTTGTTGCTACACATGTTGTCATAGTGACCAGTCGCTCTCGTGTCTGAACATGAACTAGAAAGAGACGTCGGAGGAAAAGTCAAACCTTTGTCACGTTGTTTAAATTTCTCAAATAAAGAAATGTTTCGGAGGATTTTTACGTGGACGAAAATCTGAACTGGCCTCTAGATGGAGCTGTTTCCTCTGCCAAGAACTTAAAGGGATTGTCAGCGTTGAGCCCAGATTTATAGTAAACTTAATCAATACATTAGTGATAAGTTTGGTGGCAGAGTAGTTAGCACTCTGCACTCACAACAAGAGGGTTCCAAGCTGATTTATCCAGTGGCAGAAAACGAGACGTTTGAGGACAGAAATACATTTGGATTTAATGTTGAAAGGTTTCGGTGCATTTATTGTCCCCATAGCGGCATTTGTCCTCTGTATTTGACCCAGCCTTGGCCCGCGCCGGGGCCCCGCCACAGACCCGCTCAGGAATCCAAACTGCGACCTTCTTGCTGTGAGGCGAGGGTGCTAGCCACTGTGCCATCGTGCCGTCTGAGTCTGCAATCGTCCAGAGAACGATGACATCAAAAGAGGAAGATCCTTTCTACAATCGCCTCGTCATGATTGGTCGATCCATCGTTGCAGCTCGACTCAAATGTGAAGCCCTTTAAGACTAAAGGGTTTTAAGACTAAAGGGTTTCACAACCTTTTGGACAATCCTTTTAAGTTCAAACCCTCGTCCCTGGTTTGGGTTCGGACCCTTTTTTGGAAAAGGTTCTTTTGTCAGAGCAAAATAAACAGCCGTTTTACACCGTCAGAGGCAGGACCACAGCGCCACCTGCAGTCCCACTCCTTCAGCACAGTATCCCAGGTGCGTGAGAGTAAAAAGACCCCCTCGTCCCGGGTTACGGTCAGATGTGAAAAACACTGACAAAAGAACCTTTCAAAGTAAAAGAAAGACCTCATTGGGCCATTATTATATTCACGTTTTAATATATATTGACTTTTGGAATATTTGGCACTGATTGTGTAGATTTTGTACATATAATACACGTCTTTTATACTCATTTGGACTAGAAGGTTTCAGCCTCTGCTCACGATGGAACAGAGACGTTTGGAGCGTCTGTTCGTGGCAGTGTTTTCAGGGGTTCAAACAGTGCTCTGGGGTCTACAACGTGTAACTGCATCACGAGGGTTCTTCTAACTAACCACTACGCCTCCACAACGTCTAATGGAACTCACGGAGAGTGTGAACTATTGCACAAACCTTTTGTTTCATGTCCAGAAAAAAGACCATTGACTTTTGGTCAATGTTGTTGCACTTTACAGTTTAAATGTTGTGTCTCGCATTAGCCTCGTGTTTTCAGTTCAACTTAAAAGACAATGGACTTTTCGCCGATGGTAAATCCGAACTCGTCTGTTTTTGAGAAGTGTTGACGACTTCAGCGGTGCAAGAAGTACTCGAGGTTAAGTAAAAGTACAGATACAGCCAGATAAAAGTAGAACGGCAAAACTATACTTCAGTGAGAGTACTGAAAAAGTAAAAGTACTTGGATAACGAAAGTGTGAAGTGTCGAGCTCTTTGGAATGTTTACTGATGAAAACTGCCCTAAAATACTCAAATGTACTTTTACTTCTGTACTTTGTTACTTTCCACCGCCTCGTCGTGCCTCTGCTGGCGGAGCGTGGTTGTGCACCCTTGCGTCGTACACACGCCCTCGTCAACACCACTCAAAGCTCGTTTCAGACGCCGTTGACGTAGACATTGCTCGTTAAGTTCCCGACATGAGGAGCATTTCTGGAGCTGGATGGAACCCTGTGATGAGATGACCTGAGCCACGCCCCCTCCTCCGCCTAAACGCATCGTCAGCCATTGTGTTTCCCTCATTTCTCTTCGGGACGTCCCAAAGCTGTTCCCCCCGGCCCCCCCGGCCCCCCACACACCGCAGCAGTTGTATCTTGCCCCCTCATTGATTCCGAGCGGTGTCGTTTCTGGTCTCCGTTTCTCTCGGGTTGTTGGGGGTTTTTTAATTTTTTTTTTTGCTTTTCTTTTGTGGTTGCAGATTTGCTCAGCTTCTACTTGCGTCGTCTCTCCTCATGTCGCCCTGTCCTTCCCGTGGAGACAGCATGGAGATGGGGAACGGGCTGCTCGAGAGCCTGGGGACACGAGCAGAAGGGCCGCAGCATAAGGACATGAAATGCTAATGACGGGGTTCTTCTTCTTCTGCGACTGAGTCAGACTTTCAAACTCTTACTGCTGCTGCTGTTCACCTCATTCTGCATGGCACACTTCTGCTGCTACTCACCCGCACTTCTGGACCTCACTGAACCCGGATCAGGACCAACATCTGTGGATTTTATCACTACAATGTAATTGAAATTGAATTTGAACCATCAAAGTTCTGGAACCTACCTGTCTATGACCGTCCTCAGAGCCCTCTCGATGTTCATGCGGTGCCCCACCCGAGTCACGCCCAGGTCCAGGTAGTCCTCCTTGGTGAGAGAGGGCAGGTGCGTCCCGTCTATTTCATTGTCCAAAAACCTCTCCCTGTGCTCCCCCAAGTTCAGGTACGCCAGCCAGTCTGCCACGTCGTACTTGGTCCAGTACGGCAGGGGCTTGGATGCGAACGGTTTTGTGGGCGACGGGGGCGGCAGGTGCGGGTAACTCAGGCAGGGCGGAGGCGGGATGGGGTGCAGCGGCGGCGAAGACGTCCCCGAGAGGAAATGTGTTGGAGATAGCGACCGGGAGACGACTAAAGTGGAGTTTGGCGGTGGAGGGGCGCCAGACGGGGCAAATAAAGGAGGGGACGGCGAGAAATACGGGTCGCCAAGAGGATTTCCAGGGGACGGCGGTGTGATTGACCCGCGCAAGTCGTAGATGGCGCTGTAGAGAGGAGACGTAGGGAGTAAAGGTAACGAGGAAGGGCGTGGAGGTGCGAGTTTCGGCCGCTCGGTTGGCGATATGAGCGGACTTGGAGCACGTCTGCGCGCGATGTGGGACTCCGCCTTTCTCGACTCTCGACTGGGAATAAACTGGAATTCGAGAGCTTTGGAGCGGTAGATGGGCCGGTGTTTGGGGGAGGTGGGGTAAGGGGCGTAGCCTGTGGGGGAAAGAGGCGAGTGGGAGCGAGGGGGCTGGGACTGGACCTGGGACTGGACCGGGACCTGGGGCTGAGGGGAAGGAGCGCGGCCCCAGTTTGGATACTGAGAGGCCGGAGTGGGCGATGGAGAAAGAGACGGCTGGGATAGAGAGATGGGAGAGGGCGAGAGGGAGCGCACCGATGGGGGGCTCAAAGCAGAGGCGGAGTCTTCGGAGAATCTGGAAAGAAGGAATGCAGAGTTTATTATGACGGGGTCATGCGAGTGTCAGGACAGTTCAGGAGCCGCAGGACACGCCACAACCCACCACAGGACATGTGGTTCTTATCCCACTTCCTTTATCATAGTCACTTCCTGTCCTTCTGGAGCGGGCACTGGAAGCATTTGACCCATCTGCCCTTTGGCACAAATCCTTAGCCACTACATTACTTATGTTTGTTTAGATGAGTGAAAGCGGGTGATGTCAGTGATACAAGCAGAATGTGAATTATTACTAAGTATTATTTATGCTGCATTTATCCAGCTGCGTGACAATCTGGCCTCTCTGACAAATCCAAAAGTTCAGGCCTTTTTAACCCGTTTATTGGACTTTCAATTGGCTGCACTGGTCTGTGCGCCCATTATGGCCCTCACACTCTGGACTAAACATTGGTACGCTCCAAGTGCATTAATATTTGTGGTTGGACCGGATTAGATCTGCGTAAAGTACCTGTGCCTGCTCAGGGCCCGTTGGCTGCTCCAGCTCTCTTTGCTCCTGTGCTGCAGTTTGTTGCTCAGTTCGTTGATGATGCTCGGCTTCATACTCGACGTCGGCGGATAGACTTTTTTCCCCTCGAGCAGCGCCGCCGACTCGGCACTCTGCGTTTCTCCCCAGAGAGGTTTCATTTCGGGGGTACGCGGCCTCTCGTAGTAGGGCGACGCTGGGCGTCCCAAATTCTGCATGTCCCGTACGGTGTAGCTCTCTTGCCCGCTATCTTCTTCCACCACTCCTTCCTCTATGTCCTCCTCGTCATGCTCGTCCCGCCTTCGGTGAAAAGACGCAGGGGCGGTGCTGGTTTGTCGGTGCAAATCCCCAGCGCGACCGCCGTCCCTGAATCTGTTCGTTTTGGGGTACGTTGACGCCGCGGCCGCTGTGGCGTTTTGCATCTCGAAACTTTGTCCGTCCAAGTAGCTCATGTACGATTCCAAAAAGTCTCCTGCTCTGTCCGAATCGGTGGAGCTCACCCTGCTACTGCTGCCCGTCAACCTCCCCCCATTGAGACCTCTTCTTCCACTCAAACCCAAAATTCTATCCAAATGGTGGTCGCTACTGCTACGACTATCAAGTTCCTCAATCCCCGAATCGACAACTGTCTCTTGGGACTCTCCCTTTTTGGCAGTGGTGGCGGCGCGGTATTGCTCCCCGGCTCTTCGTCCCGAGATGACCGTGGTGGTGTGAGAGGTTCGCTCGTGGTAAAGCTGCGTGGAGGTGCTCGTGGTGGAAGGCGTGGAGGAAGTAGTAGTGGAAGCGCAGGTCGCGGTCGTTGCCTGGGAAGCGGCGCCCCGGATCTGAGCAGAGGTCGAGGTTGCTTGGGGATGTGCTGGAGGTCCTCTGTAAGCTGGGGGAGGAGCGACCGAATGAGGAGGCGGAGTTGGAGAGGATGAGCGGGCAGGAGCGTGGCTGCTGTTGTAAAGATGGTGGTGGGACATTGAAAAAGGGCGATGGTAAGATCCGGGTGGGGGGGACACTGACGGTGGCGCTCCGACTGAAGTGGGCTGTAGCGTGGAAGGCGAGGCGGGCGGAGGAGGGTTGGGCGAAACTTGCGACGGAGATGGAACAGACTGCGTGAGATTGGCTACTTCGCTATCGTACGACGTGAGGCTGGAAGCTGTGGAATCGCCTGCTTGCGGAGAGGGCAATGGCGCCGGAGATTGTTTCCTATGTGTTGTGAGGCGGGTGGAGGTGGGGCGGGGGCGGCGGGGGAGGGCGGCGGAGGCGGAGGAACTTCTTGTTGATGTTGTCGTGCCGCCATATGTTCGCTGCATGCCACCCTTGAGCATACCTTGCCATTGCGCTACCTAAACCTCTGTCGAAGCTATTGGCGGAACTCTAGCGGAGGTTGGAAGGGGTCTGCGTACACAAATTCATCGTCAGCGTCTACGGAAGGGGCGGGTGGGGGCAGAACCATGATCCCTGACCCACCTGTCGTGTTGGTACTGTTTGCTGAGTGCAAGTTTGGAGGAGGTGAATGGAGGAGTGAGCGACAATATGTACGGATCTGACTGACTTTCCATTCTGAGAAAGGCGAGGGTCTTTGAGAGGTTTGCTGTTGTCCTGTCGCACTGTCCGTTTGTTCTGTTCTGCGCATATAATTGTCCTTGTCTTCTTCCCTCGATAAATCTCGTTTCTCTTGACCGCTCTCGTCGGTTGATACCCTTGCGCTTGATAGTGGTGCGTGTGGACGGTTTTATCCTCTGAAAATCTAAACTCTTAGCCCTTCTCTTGCCCCTCCCGCCTCCCTATCTCTATCCCCAGCATCAATCGCCCCACATTCCCTGAGGATTCGGGGTGAAGGGGGGCGACCTACTGTGGGGTTGTAGCAGCGACAGACGAAGACGTAACTAAATAGGAGGAGCTCGAAGACTGGGCGTGGAAGACACTGGTTGAGATGACACGCTAGAAGTTGGGAACACATTAGAACATTTGCCTGGTAAAATGATGCTCGGGACCCGTCTGATTCTCGAATCGTCCCGCAACGCTCGCTCTCGTGCCGCTAAGGGCAAGGCCAAGAGGAAGTAGGGTCTAGCGCTTTTTCCTGTGAGCGGGTGAATAAAGGTGGTGGGACGTATTTGGAGAGGGTTGCCTACCTGCTGCCGTGTACAAATCAGTTGGGACTGACTTGCGGTTTGATAGTCCAAAGCAGAGGAGGAGTACTCAGGTAGTCCGAAAGCGGGGGGCATACTGCGAGTGTGGTGAATGAAAGTGTCCCCAGAAAACATACCCTCAGTCTATAGACTTCGAAGGGCGTAGTCGCGTTGAAGCGCTGTCCTGTTGCGAACTAAGATGCGATTGTGAATGCTGAGTCCTTGAAACCAGCACCCACATGATCGCCGATCCCACCCACGAGTTCCATCCTCTTCTGCGACATGAACAAAGAGGCGCTCCTTTCTCCTCGCTTCATGTTAATCGTTTCCCCTGTCTCTCCGTGCGGCGCCTACAATGGCTGCACCGAACTGGCTCGTGTAGTCCAAATTTTCCTGCGCTCTCATGGAAGGAGGCGGAGGGGGCCGGGACGGAAGGTGGGGCAGGTGGTTGCGGGGCGGGGGTGGACGGAGGATGAGGCGTTTTTGGATTCGTCCGATTCTCCAGGAACGGGGACGTCTGCTTCGACGCTGCTACCTTGGCTACTACGCCCGCTTGCTGCTTGTCGAAGGTGCTTTGACAATGATAGTCGGTATTGGATTGAGCTTTTTCTCCAGAGAACCTTTGCTCGCTAGCGCGCCCCTGGCCGCTCTCAAGTCTCTTACCTTGGATTGTTTCACCAGAGGGCCTTTACCTCTCCTGGCTTGCCCCTTTGGCCCCGCCTGCGCCCACGCGCTCCGGTCTGCTCGCTGGGGTTGACCCTGGGCAGTCTGCTGTTGCTGAGGCCATCACCGCGGCGATGCTGGAAGGCGGGATGGCAGCGGTGCTATTAACCTCGCCGAAGAACAGCCGCCTTTGCCACCGCTTCCTGCCCCCATCCCAGCACCAGCAGTTTCCCCAGGGTACGCAACCTTTCGCGAGGCAGCCCGGCTTCTGGACGGCGTGGGCGGCGGCGTGTGTGGCGTGTGCATAAGCGGCGCTATGATCCACGGCTCCTCCTCCTCCTCTCCTCCTCCTCCTCCTCTCTCCTCCTCCTCCTCCTCCTCCTCCTCCTGCTCTCTCCCGGCCCCCGTGAGTGAAGTGCACGGGCTGCTGCGAGTAAGACTGGTAGTGCGTGGAGGTGGCAGAGGCCTGGGACATGGACACGGAGGGCTGCTGGGATGATTTGGCCCGCCATCCTAAAGGTGGAGCGGAGGAGAAGGGGGGCTCCGGGGGCGCTGTGGTGGGCGGCGGGGGGATGTCGTCCGGGCCAGGCACAGACAGACTGCGGACAAACTTCATGGTCGGAGGGTGTAGAAACTGCTTGACCTCCTCCTCAGTGGTCCCTGTAGTGCAACATTCACAAACAGAAGGACAATTGACATTCACGTCGTGACGCAACATAAACAGGAAGTTAACGTGGAACAAAAACAAACGACAGCAGAACTTTGACTTTGAAAACTAAAATCTAATCTAAGCTCAAACTTGGAATGCACCATGGTGTGCACGGACACGGTGTCCGCGCGCACGGTGTCCGCGCGCACGGAGTCCGCGCGCACGGTGTCCGCGCGCACGGTGTCCATGTCCCAATACTTCTTTGCTTCTCCAATCATTGTCTTCATTTTAAAGCTCCACCCCTTTTGGTTTTGCTGTTGTCAAGTTACTGTAATGGCTGTTTATGCCGTTGATGGTCTGAACCATGTGGGTTCAATTGGACTGGTACAATCACCCGTGCTTAAGTGTGAAACGGAGAATAAAAGTGATGAGATTGTCTGTCTCCGTCTGATGCCAGCAAGTCTGTCCACCAAAAACTAAAATATTGGACGTAAAAAACGATCTGGGAAATGTTTGACAATGTGATGTTTATTGTAACAGTCTGTGACGTGTGAGAAAATACACGTCACGGGCCAATCAAACCAAACGTTTGACTCAACATTTAACTTTTGGAAGGATCGAGATCGAAAACAAACATGACACAATTTGACAGCCACAAACAGAAACATTGGACTTGGATTGGACCAACGCTGACATGAGGGCAGCACTGCAAAACATCTACACGACGCAAAGAACTCCAATTCAGAATTACAATTTGAATATTACATTATTGATACATCTAGAGCTGTCGAAACATTAAACTCTATTTCAGCACTAATCTACACCTTAGACTTTTCCCACACAAAACAACACACGTCGTATCCCACGTGGAGCTGAAGGTTTGTCCCGCTGAAGGTCTTCTTCGTATTTCTTGAATAGTATCTCACTTTGAGGCATTTAATACATCACACGTTCTGTTTAGAGTGAACTAAGTACGATCTGAGAGAAACGTGAAGATTGATGTTCTAAATCCAGGTTCTTTTCACCCGTGTGGACGTTTGCAGTGCGCTGTAGAACAGACAGTCTCACCGATGGACTTCTGCCGCAGCATACCGTGTGGCGGGGCGTGGCCAGAGGAGTACTGCCCGCGGTCGTAGCCCAGGCCTAACCCCGAGGACATCACCCCCATCCCGGACTGGTCCCCAAAGCCCTGCTGCAACAACACGAGCACACTTCAGGAACACACTCCAGGAGCGCACTTTAGGAACACACTCCAGGAGCGCACTTCTGGAGCGCACTTCAGGAGCGCACTCCAGGAGCGCACTTCAGGAGCGCACTCCAGGAGCGCACTCCGGGAGCGCACTTCAGGAACACACTCCAGGAGCGCACTTCTGGAGCGCACTTCAGGAACACACTCCAGGAGCGCACTCCAGGAGCGCACTCCAGGAGCGCACTCCGGGAGCGCACTTCAGGAGCGCACTTCGGGAGCGCACTCCAGGAGCGCACTCCAGGAGCGCACTCCAGGAGCGCACTCCAGGAGCGCACTCCGGGAGCGCACTCCGGGAGCGCACTCCGGGAGCGCACTTCGGGAGCGCACTTCGGGAGCGCACTCCGGGAGCGCACTCCGGGAGCGCACTTCGGGAGCGCACTCCGGGAGCGCACTCCGGGAGCGCACTTCAGGAGCGCACTTCAGGAACGCACTCCAGGAGCGCACTCCAGGAGCGCACTTCAGGAGCGCACTTCAGGAGCGCACTCCAGGAACGCACTCCGGCAGCGCACTTCCGGGAGCGCACTTCGGGAGCGCACTCAGGAGCGCACTTCAGGACGCACTCCAGGAGCGCACTCCAGGAGCGCACTTCAGGAGCGCACTTCAGGAGCGCACTCCAGGAGAGCGCACTCCAGGAGCGCACTTTAGAACGCACTCCAGGAACGCACTCCAGGAGCGCCACTCAGGAGCGTCACTCCAGGAGAGCGCACTTCCAGGAGCGCACTCCAGAGAGCGCACTCCAGGAGCGCACTCCAGGAAGCGCACTCCAGGAGCGCACTTCAGGAACGCACTCCAGGAGCGCACTTCAGGAGCGCACTCCAGAGCGCACTCCCAGGAGCGCACTTCAGGAACGCACTCCAGGAGCGCACTTCAGGAGCGCACTCAGGAGCGCACTTCAGGAGCGCACTCCAGGAACGCACTCCAGGAGCGCACTTCGAGAGCGCACTTCAGGAGCGCACTCCTGGAACGCGCACTCCAGGAGCGCACTCCAGGAGCGCACTCCGAGGCACTCCGACGACTCCAGGACGCACTCCAGGAGCGCACTTCAGGAACGCACTCCAGGAGCGCACTTCAGGAGCGCACTCCAGTGAGCGCACTTCCAGAGCGCACTCCAGGAAGCGCACTCAGGAGCGCACTCCAGGACGCACTCCAGGAGCGCACTCCAAGGACGCGCACTCCAGGAACGCACTCCAGGAGCGCATCCAGGAGCGCACTCCAGGAGGGCACTTCAGAGAGCGCACTCCAGGAACGCACTCCAGGAGCGCACTTCAGGAACGCACTCCAGGAGCGGCACTTCAGGAGCGCACTCCAGGAGCGCACTTCAGGAGCGCACTCCAGGAACACGCACTCCAGGAGCGCACTCCAGGAGCGCACTCCGGGAGCGCACTTCAGGAGCGCACTTCGGGAGCGCCACTTCAGGAGCGCACTTCAGGAGCGCACTCAGGAGCGCACTCAGGAGCGCACTTCAGGAGGCACTTCAGGAGCGCACTCCAGGAGCGCACTCCAGGAGGCACTCCAGGAGGGCACTTCAGGAGCGCACTCCAGGAACGCACTCCAGGAGCGCACTTCAGGAACGCACTCCAGGAGCGCACTTCAGGAGCGCACTCCAGGAGCGCACTTCAGGAGCGCACTCCAGAAACGCACTCCAGGAGCGCACTCCGGGGAGCGCACTCCGGGAGCGCACTCAGGAGCGCACTTCAGGAGCGCACTTCAGGAGCGCACTTCAGGAGCGCACTTCAGGAGCGCACTTCAGGAGCGCACTTCAGGAGCGCACTCCGGGAGCCCTAAAAGTGGTCAAGAATTAAGGCTGTACTCCAAAAAATATCTGGGGTCAGTGCAGACAGGTCTGGGGTCAGTGTAGACAGGTCTGGGGTCAGTGCAGACAGGTCTGTGGTCAGTGCAGACTGGTCAGGGGTCAGTGCAGACAGGTCAGGGTCAGTGCAGACTGGTCAGGGGTCAGTGCAGAACAGGCCTGGCGGTCAGTGCAGACAGGTCTGTGGTCAGTGCAGACAGGTCAGGGGGTCAGTGCAGACAGGTCTGGGGTCAGTGCAGACAGGTCAGGGGTCAGTGCAGACTGGTCATGGGTCAGTGCAGACTGGTCCATGGTCTGTGGTCAGTGCAGACAGGTCTGGGGTCAGTGCAGACTGGTTGCTGGGGTCAGTGGTCGCAGATTGCTTGATATCCCAGTACCTCGTTCGCCGTAGAAGCTCCGGCCCCGCTCTCGTTTGGGCCCCTGTCCTCGTGTCCCCGGCCCCTCGTTGGTGTTGATCGTCTGCTGAGCGGCTGCGCAAGAATTTCATCTAATTTATCTGTGAGCGAGAGAGGAAGAGCAGAGAGACAGAGGAGCGAGGAAGAGGACAAGAAACGACAATGAAACACAAACATGAACAAAATGGTGGCACGCGACAGACTCGATGGAGACACTGACACTCAGGAGCTTTCTTACTCAGAGCCATCTGATAGACCGTCCTCTTCTTCTCCGAAACTTGTGAGGATTCGAATTCTGCAACAAACCAGTTTGTTTCATTATTTACAAATCTGACAAAGGGTTCGAGCAGGTTGAAATGTCTTGTTTGAATAAATGAGTCTTAGAATGAGATGAATAAATCCTGTAAA
Source organism: Chaenogobius annularis (assembly GCA_015082035.1). NCBI lineage: Eukaryota > Metazoa > Chordata > Actinopteri > Gobiiformes > Gobiidae > Chaenogobius > Chaenogobius annularis. The sequence continues at coordinate 175,288 of BJKM01000784.1, forward strand.
AGTCGTGCATTTCCGTCAGAAGTTCCATGATAAACTCGTGTGTAACGAGCGAACTAAAGTGAGAAGCTCGTCAGCGCGTGTCTCCAAAGTTAATTAGCTCACGTCATTTTTGCAGTGAAACAATGACTTTACGTGACGCACCTGATTTCTTCTTTTCCAGGGCGTCGCCGCTGCAGGACAAAAGAGACTTGAGTTTGGCAGCGTTTGGGCCAATCGTGACAGGGGATACGAATGAGGACGAATGAGGACGCATGAGGACGCATGAGGACGCATGAGGACGGATGAGGACGGATGAGACGATGAGGACGCATGAGGACGCATGAGGACGGATGAGGACGGATGATGAGGACGAGATGAGGACGGATGAGGACGGATGAGGACGGATGAGGACGGATGAGGACGCATGAGGACGGATGAGGACGCATGAGGGACGGATGAGGACGGATGAGGACGGATGAGGACGGATGAGGACGCATGAGGACGCATGAGGACGCATGAGGACGCATGAGGACGCATGAGGACGGATGAGGACGGATGAGGACGGATGAGGACGGATGAGGACGGATGAGACGCATGAGACGGATGAGGACGCATGAGGACGCATGAGGACGCATGAGGACGCATGAGGACGCATGAGGACATGAGGACGCATGAGGACGGATGAGGACGGATGAGGGAGGAGTCAGCGTCACCTCAGATCTGACACACACACACATATATACACAAACATACACACTCACACACACACACACAGGCACTCACACACACACGCACACACACACACGCACACACACACACATATACACACACACGCACACACACGCACTCACACACGCACACACATATACACACGCACACACTCACACACTCACACTCACACACACACACACACACACACACTGTTGGACAGGTCAGTTCATATGTTTGACTAAAAGCTGCTGTTGAAGTTACAGCGCCCCCTTCCTGTGAGTCAAACTTCTGCAGCAGCAGATGAGATCATTAAACACAAACATGTGTCATTAAAGGCGCAGTATGACACTTTTCACCACCTTCTTGTCTCCATGGAGATCTTATTGTTATCTTACATTTGATCAGAGTTGTAGTTTCTAGTTTAAGCAACAGTGTGTAACTTTACACACAACAGTGTGTAGAGGTTCATCTGGACAATGTTTTCAAAATCCCAAATCTGTGACTAGTTTCACCTGAAACGAACCATTCTTTTCTGTTAAAGTCGTACTGACAGCAGCTCCCTCATCACTGTGACGGGTTTGTACGACGCTAAAACAAAAGAATGGTTAGTTTCAGGTGAAACTCCTCCCTCTGGGCGGGGCTTAGGCAGCTCAGAGAAGCATAAAAGTCGAGTTTCTCTTTTTCTCTGACCAGTTCTGGAGATTGAAAATGACATTTGAAGATGGACCTCTACTGGACAAATGAGGGATTGCGACTGTGCCCTGTGTGGGTCTTAGAACGTTACGACTACAATTACGGGCTTTCATTGAGCTATTTATTTGCAGATCACGTTTTTGTTATGTAAAACACAAAAGTGTTTATTCCGCTTTCGGGTCATTGTGTCATAAATATACAATATTATCACGGTATATATATATATATATACAATATTTTACAAATCAGGTTTGTAGAAAAGTTCTAAAGCTGCACCTTTAACTTGGTAAAATAAACACAGTAAATGAACGGGTCAAAGCACAGACTCAACAGAAACACTGCACCTCGTTCCACTGTCGCCCGTGAGCAGGGGAAGAAACACAGGAAACAGCGTTAGGCTAGTGGTCGCCATGGTTACCACTGTGTCGCTTCAATGTATGGAACAAGGAAGTAAGAATGAGCTCATGATGCCCTTGTTATGGGCAGGAGGGGCAGGGCAGGAGGGGCGGGGCGTGAGGGGCAGGGCATGAGGGGCGGGGCATGAGGGGCGGGGCTGGCAGATGCTTCAGACGTCAGGTTCAGAATTCAACTTATTTCACAATTTAAAGGTGAAACTTTTCAGATCGTCTCCATGGAAACGAACTGCTTCGTTTGGAATATTCCACAGTATGGCATTAAACTTGACTGTCTCATTGCCTGACAGATCTTACTGTGGGTGGACTCGCCGCTCCACAGACCTGGCCCGTAAACTGGCCTGGTTGTGCCTTCCTTTTCTCTCCGTGGAGATCATTCAGTTTAATGCCACACTTTGGAACATCTTCAGAAGGCATCGTCTCTACTGCACACTGAGCTTTTAACGTTCTATATTTGTATATATACTTAAGTCGACTAGTCACGCTTCATCTCCGTGGAGACAAGCCGAGAATTTGAAACCGAGGTTTTTTGTGAGGCTCAGAGGGGGAGGAGTAAAAGACAAACGTCATGATGAATACTTGAATCTGATTGGTCGAAGCGTCACAGGAACAAATCGTGAAATCAAACTGTTGTTAACTCCAGTCTCACTCAAACAAAGCGTTTCCATGGAAACGGTTCAAAATACATAGAATACATAGAATTCATCTGGACAGTTTAGAGGAGGGGCTATGAAAGGGTTAGAGGAGGAGCTGTGAAAGGGTTAGAGGAGGAGCTGTGAAAGGGTTAGGGGAGGAGCTGTGAAAGGGTTAGGGGAGGAGCTGTGAAAGGTTAGGGGAGGGGGTATGAAAGGTTAGGGGAGGAGCTATGAAAGGGTTAGAGGAGGAGCTGTGAAAGGGTGAAGAGGAGGAGCTACGAAAGGTTAGGGGAGGAGCTATGAAAGGTTAGGGGAGGAGCTACGAAAGGTTAGGAGAGGAAGCTACGAAAGTTAGGGGAGGAGCTACGAAAGGTTAGGGGAGGAAGCTACGAAAGGTTAGGGAGCTATGAAAGGTTAGGGGAGGAGCTACGAAAGGTTAGGGGAGGAGCTATGAAAGGTTAGGGGAGGAGCTATGAAAGTTTAGGGGAGGAGCTAAGAAAGGTTAGGGGAGGGGCTATGAAAGGTTAGGGGAAGGAGCTACGAAAGGTTAGGGGAGGAGCTACGAAAGGTTAGGGGAGAAGCTACGAAAGGTTAGGGGAGGAGCTATGAAAGGTTAGGGGAGGAGCTAATGAAAGTTTAGGGGAGGAGCTATGAAAGGTTAGGGGAGGAGCTATGAAAGGTTAGGGGAGGAGCTAGTGAAAGGTTAGGGAGGAGCTTACGAAAGGTTAGGGGAGGAGCTACGAAAGGTTAGGGGAGGAGCTATGAAAGGTTAGGGGAGGAGCTATGAAAGGTTAGGGGAGGAGCTACGAAAGGTTAGGGGAGGAGCTACGAAAGGTTAGGGGAGGAGCTATGAAAGGTTAGGGGAGGAGCTACGAAAGGTTAGGGGAGGAGCTATGAAAGGTTAGGGGAGGAGCTCGTGAACAATAGTGAATGTACCTTTAAAACAGTTCAAACTCACATCCTGAACACGTTTAAAGCTCATAATCGTGATGTGTAAATGGGAGCGTTGACCCTCTGCTTTCTCCGCCCATTGAATCTGCTTCAAATAGAGACTCGCACATGCACCAGTTGTCATGGCAACAGACCTGCAGAAAACTCACTTTCTTTTTCATGTTGTCCCCAGTTTAAAACCACTTCATTTAACGTGAGATTCTTTACAAATGAAACGGTCCAGTCGGTCAAACAGCCAGATGCCCTTCCTGTCACGTCCTGGTAAATAATGACAGCGCCACCCTCTGGTCAGGAACGGAAAGTCACAAATTACAAATAGGTACTGTAGTTTAAGTGACTTTTTGGGGAGTTATTCTACTTTTTTGAGTCGACTTTAAACCCTGTACTTGATTATTGATTAATGATGAATGATTATTGATTATTGATTAATGATGAATGATTATTGATGATTGATTATTGATGATTGATTATTGATGATTGATCCAGATGACCAACGTTACAACTGAATCTACCATGGAGAACTCCTGGACGAATGAGGGATTACACCGACTTGTTTGTTTGTGCTGTTTCTAAAGTTTAAGAGTCGTCACTAGGCAACGCAGCCCTCTCTGTCGGCCGCTCTGATTGGCTGTGGGAAAGATGTTGGAGTTTGCAGCTGCGACTCGACAAACAGACAATGACCTCACCGACATGAGCCGCCACAAAGGCCACGCCTCCTGAACTCTGGAGAAGCCAATCAGATTCATGACCTCTAGTCCTGGAGTGCTGACAGCCCCCGTCTGTTTAAAGGCACGACCTTTGACCTGCTGTGGGAGTCACCACTGTCCATAACGCATTGTTTCAAACGTAACATTTGGACTGAATTCAGCTTCAACAGGTTTCATACGAAAACTAAAACATAGACAGTATATTTGTACCACAACGAGGACTCCAGTTGCCGTGGGCAATAAACCTGAGCAGAAACAAATCCAGTGGTACCAGTTCAGAGGCACCAAATGAAATCATTTGTTTCGTCCGTGTCTTGTTTTAGTTTCTCGTTCTCGTGCTCGATCATTTAAAAACACCAGATCGATTCTAAGCATTCTTTATTGATTTGGTGAATGTATTTTTGGCTCTTCTGCCCACGACTGGAAAGACACTGAATCACTGCCCAAACCGTGAAGAAGACCAAATCAGGCTGGAAACAGTAGCTGCTGGAACACTTCTGGTGTGTGGGTGAAGGGCTAAAGGAGGGCCACGTGAGAGGTCAAAGGTTAAACACTGTCTTTGGGAGCGCTCACAGTGAGGCATCCTCTGAAACAACAAGCAACTGTTTATAGTTTCATGTGTCACGTTTCAAGTGTCTGAGCAGCACTTTAAACTCACTGTTTTCACCTGCTTTATGCTGTTATTATTATTACTATTATTATTATCATTATTATTATTATTATTATTATTATTATTATTATTATTATTATTATAGTATTATTACTATTATTACTATTATTATTATTATTATTATTATTACTATAGTATTATTATTATTATTATTATTATTATTATTATAGTATTATTATTATTATTATTATTATTATTATTATTATTATTATTATTATAGTATTATTACCATTATTATTATTATTGTATTATTAATATGATTATTTGTAGTATTATATAGTTATTATTATAATAATAATTATTTGTATTATCATTATTATTCTTATTATCCTTATTATGTATTTATATCGCGTTTATCTCCACAATGACTGGGTCGATCCACATGAAACAAACACTGGCACAAAGTCCAACGTCGTGTCCTTTTCCGCAGTAGCTTCAGAACGTTCTGTCATACGGAGCGGGTTTGGAACCCGTGTGGAGCTCCGGAAGGTTCCACACTGTTCCTGAAGTGTTCACGTTCAGTCGATTAAAGGATCGACGCGTCTCAAACACAAAACTCTGATCCAAACGGCACAAAAAACAGAGAATCCAGAGACGAAACCACGGCTTCGCTCGCTCAAAGACTCACTCTTCCGGCCTCTGTTTAGAAAGTCGACTACTTAGAGCTGTTGTGGTTATTCTAAACTCTAACTCTAAATGTGTCTGCAGTTTGAGCGCTTAGGCAGCTTCAGAGCGTTATTAACTCTAAATGTATCATTCCTCAGTCGTGTGGAGTTTTCTCTCTTCGCTCTCTGAAGTCTCTAAGCTCTCTACGGTCTCTAAGCTCTCTAAGCTCTCTACGGTCTCTAAGCTCTCTAAGGTCTCTAAGCTCTCTAAGCTCTCTAAGGTCTCTACGGTCTCTAAGCTCTCTAAGGTCTCTACGGTCTCCAAGCTCTCTAAGCTCTCTAAGCTCTCTAAGGTCTCTACGGTCTCTAAGCTCTCTAAGGTCTCTACGGTCTCTAAGCTCTCTAAGGTCTCTACGGTCTCTAAGATCTCTAAGGTCTCTACAGTCTCTAAGCTCTCTAAGGTCTCTACGGTCTCTAAGTCTCTAAGCTCTCTAAGCTCTCTAAGGTCTCTAAGCTCTCTAAGCTCTCTAAGGTCTCTACTCTCTAAGCTCTCTAAGTCTCTACGGTCTCTAGCTCTCTACTCTCTAAGCTCTCTACGGTCTCTAAGCTCTCTAAGGTTTCTCTACGTCCTAGCTCTCAGGATCCTCTAAGGTCTCTAACGATCTCTAACTACAAGCTCTCTAAGCTCTCTAAGCTCTCTACGGTCTCTAACTCTCTAAGGTCTCTACGGTCTCTAAGCTCTCTAAGGTCTCTAAGCTCTCTACGCTCTCTAACTCTCTAAGCTCTCCACGTCTCTAAGGCGCTAGCTCCTACTCAATACTCAACGGTCGTTCGTCCAAGATCCTCAGCTCTAAGTTTGTAAGCTCTCTACGGTCTCTAACGCTCGGTCTTACGTCTCTAAGCTCTCACAGATTCTAAGGCCTCTAGACGCTCCTAAGCCTCTAGCGTCTCTAACTCTAAGCTCTCTAAGCTCTCCTAGGTCTCAGTCTAAGCTCTCTAAGGTCTCTAAGCATCTCTAAGCTCTCATAGCTTACTCTAAGCTCTCTAAACTCTCTAAAGGTCTCTAAGCTCCTAAGGTCTCTAAGCTCTCTAAGTCACTCTCTAAGTCTCCTAAGCTCTCGATCCAAGCTCCATCTAAGTCCTCGCAAAGGCTCTACGGTCTCCTTAAGCTCGCCCTAAGCTCTCTAAGCTCTCTAAGGTCTCTACGGTCTCTAAGCCTCTAAGCTCTCTAAGCTCTCTAAGCTCACCCATCTCCTCCAGCTCCGACGTCATAGACATTGGATCGCAGTGCGATGGCCGGCGTGCTCAGCCTCTTGCTCTGCTGTGGGACTGGACACCAACAGGGAAGAGAACATGACGACCATTAGAACCTCCAGGTGTTTTTCAAACGTCGACGTTGATGAAAGAACGGAAAAGTGCCTCGATAAACGGACAAATATGAATCTGTTCGGTTTCAGAGACACACTTTGTATGTATTTAGTGACACGAGAGCTGACCAAAACATCTCTAAACATCTCAAGATGTCCTGAAATATGTTGCACGTTGTGTGTCGCATGTTGTGTGTTGTATGTCATGTGTCGCATGTTGTGTGTTGTATGTTCTGTGTTGTATGTCATGTGTCGCATGTTGTATGTTGTGTGTCGCATGTTGTGTGTTGTATGTTGTGTTCGTGTGTTGTACGTTGTGTGTCGTATGTTGTATGTTGTGTGTCGTGTGTTGTACGTTGTGCGTTGTACGTTGTGTGTCGCATCTAGTGTGTTGTATGTCGCATGTTGTATGTTGTGTGTTGTATGTTCTGTTCGTGTGTTGTACGTTGTGTGTTGTACGTCGCATGTTGTGTGTTGTATGTCATGCGTTGCATGTTGTATGTTGTGTGTCGCATGTTGTGTGTTGTGGTCGTGTCTCTTACTCTTCTTCCTGGTGCCGTCGTCCATGTCGGGGTTGCGCGTTACCATGACGACCTTCACCATGAGGCTGTTCCCTCCCTGTCGGATCATGTTGACCACCTGCCGATGACCCACCTTCACCACGTTCTGACCGTTCACCTGACGAGGAGAGAAGAGTGCTCGTCTTCTTCAGCGTTTGAACGGACATGTCACATGTTTATCACAGCTCCTCCCTCACCCAGCCCCTCCCTCGCACAGCCCCTCCCTCGCACAGCCCCTCCCCAGCCCCCCCTCGCACAGCCCCCCTCTCACAGCCCCTCCTCTCACAGCCCTCCTCGCACAGCCCCTCCCTCACACAGCCCCTCCCTCTCACAGCCCCTCCCTCGCACAGCCCCTCCTCGCCACAGCCCCTCCCTCTCACAGCCCCTCCCTCGCACAGCCCCTCCCTCGCACAGCCCTCCCTCTCACAGCCCCTCCCTCGCACAGCCCCTCCCTCGCACAGCCCCTCCCTCGCACAGCCCCTCCCTCACACAGCCCCTCCCTCGCACAGCCCCTCCCTCGCCACAGCCCCTCCCTCGCACAGCCCCTCCTCGCACAGCCCCTCCCTCGCACAGCCCCTCCCTCGCACAGCCCCTCCCTCACACAGCCCCTCCCTCACACAGCCCTCCCTCACACAGTCCTACAGCATTAGGAACATGTTTGTTGTTATATATTCTCTTCAACACGTTTCAAACACAATGAAAGACCCCTCCTATAGATGACGTCATACAGAGAATAAATAAGTCAAACTCAAGGTTGAAATGAACTGAAAAGCGGTCGCTCAGAGTGGCGGGTCGGCACGATAACACATGCTCAAACAACACTTTTGTATTTCTCATCTTGTTCTGCGCTTGATGAAGAGCACTTCTGTTTTGACCAAAAGAATAAAACAGAAAAATAAAGACCCTGAGGAATGTTTTCAGTCTTTAAACTCAGACTCTGACAGACAAAGACAGTTTCATTTCATGTTCGTTGTGTGACGTGTGGACGTGTGGACGTTGGACGTGTGACGTGTGTGGACGTTGTGTGACGTGTGGACGACGTTTGGACGTGTGGACGTGTGGACGTGTGGACGTTTGGACGTGGAAACGTGTGGACGTGTGGAAGTGTGGAAGTGTGGTGTTTGGACGTTTGGACGTGTGGACGTTGTGACGTGTTGGAAGTGTGGTGTGTGGAGTTGGACGTGGACGTGACGTAGTGGACGTGTGGACGTGTGGACGTTTGGACGTGGATGTTTGGACGTTTGAACGTGTGGACGTGGTGGGAAGTGTGAAGTGTTGACGTGGGATGTCTGACGACGTGTGGACGTGTGGACGTGTGGAAGTTTTGGACGTGTGGACGTGTGGACGTTTTGACGTGTGGACGTGGACGTGTGACGTGTGGAAGTTTGGAAGTTGGACGTTGGACGTGTGGACGTTTGGAACGTGTGGACGTGTGGACGTTGGACGTGGACGTGTGGACGTTTCGACGTGTGACGTGTGGACGTGTGGGACGTGTGGATGTTTGGACTTTTGACGTGGGCGGTTTGGACGTGTGGATGTTTGGACTTTTGGACGTGGTGGACGTGTGGATGTGTGGACGTTTGGACGTGTGACGTGGAAGTTTGGACGTGTGGATGTTTGGACTTTTGGACGTGTGGACGTGTGGACGGACGTATGTGGACGTGTGGACGTGTGGACGTTTGGAAGTTTGGACGTGTGGACGTGTGGACGTGTGGACGTGACGTTGGACGTGTGGACGTGGTGGACGTGTGACGACGTGTCGACGTGTGGACGTTTCGACGTGTGGACGTTGTGGTGTGGACGTTTCGACGTGTGGAAGTTTGGACGTGTGGATGTTTGGCTTTTGGACGTGTGGACGTTTGGACGTTGACTTGGGACGTCGTTGGACTTTGGACGTGTGGACTTTTGACGTGTGGACGTGTGGACGTTTGACGTTGGACGTGGGACGTGTGAAGTGTGGACGTGTGAACGTTTTGACGTCGTGGACGTGGACGTGTGGACGTGTGGACGTTTGGACGTTTGGACGTGTGGACGTTTGGACGTGTGACGTTTGGACGTTTGACGTGTGGACGTGTGGACGTGTGACGTTGGACGTGTGGACGTTTGGACGTTGGACGTGTGGACGTGTGGATGTGGACGGACGTGTGACGTGGACTTGGACGTCACGTGACGTGTGGACGTTTGGACTTTTGGACGTTTGGACGTGTGGACGTGTGGACGTTGTGGAGGACGTGTGGACGTGTGGACGTGGACGTGGACGTGTTGGACGTTTGGACTTTTGGACGTGTGTGGACGTGTGGACGTGTGTGACGTGTGGACATTTGGCCTTTTGTCTTTTGGGCGTTGAACCCGCGGATGACTTGTTTCTTACTTCTATGAGGAAGTCTCCCATCCTGAGGCCGGCTCTCCAGGCCACACCGCCCTCATCCACCGACTCCAGGTACTGCAGCGCGGGGAAGGCGGGCGTCGGCGTGAACTCCTCGATGGGCGTCTGGGCTGGACACACCACAAACCGCATCCAACCATTTTGAGGGGTCGTTTCTAAACCCGATTTACAAAGTTGTAGTTGATGCAAATAGCAAAATAAGATATCCACATATTTCTGTAACTAAAGTGTCGACAAACACCTCCAGCTTCCCCTTCCCCTGCACCTCCAGCTTCCCCTGCACCTCCAGCTTCCCCTGCACCTCCAGCTTCCCCTGCACCTCCAGCTTCCCCTGCACCTCCAGCTTCCCCCTGCACCTCCAGCTTCCCCTGCACCTCCAGCTTCCCCTGCACCTACATGTTCCCCTGCACCCCTAGCTTCCCCTGCACCTCTAGCTTCCCCTGCCACCTCCAGCTTCCCCTGCACCTCCAGCTTCCCCTGCACCTACATGTTCCCCTGCACCCCTAGCTTCCCCTGCACCTCTAACTTCCCCTGCACCCCTCTAGCTTCCCCTGCACCCCTAGCTTCCCCTGCACCCCTAGCTTCCCCTGCAACCTTCTAACTTCCCCTGCACCTCTAACTTCCCCTGCACCTCTAACTTCCCCTGCACCCTAACTCCCTGCACCTCTAGCTTCCCCTGCCCTCTAACTTCCCCTGCACCTCTAGCTTCCCCTGCACCTCTAGCTTCCCCTGCACCTCTAACTTCCCCTGCACCTCTAGCTTCCCCTGCACCTACATGTTCCCCTGCACCCCTAGCTTCCCCTGCACCTCTAGCTTACCCTACACATCTAACTTCCCCTGCACCTCCAGCTTCCCCTGCAACCTCTAGCTTCCCCTGCACCTACATGTTCCCCCTGCACCCCTAGCTTCCCCTGCACCTCTAGCTTACCCTACACATCTAACTTCCCCTGCACCTCCAGCTTCCCCTGCACCTCTAACTTCCCCTGCACCTCCAGCTTCCCCTGCACCCCTAGCTTCCCCTGCACCTCTAGCTTACCCCCTGCACCTCTAGCTTCCCCTGCACCGCTAACTTCCCCTGCACCTCCAGCTTCCCCTGCACCCCTAGCTTCCCCTGCACCTTTAACTTCCCCTGCACCCTAGCTTCCCCTGCACCTACATGTTCCCCTGCACCCCTAGCTTCCCCTGCACCCCTAGCTTCCCCTGCACCTCTACCTCTACGTTCTGCACGTGTCCAGAGCTGCTTTCAGGGACAGCGGTCTCGGAGACCACAGACGTCCAAACGTGTCGGACAAACGGTGGTCTCCAGGCGTGTGAAACAAACGGTGGTCTCCAAACAGGTGTCTGTGAAACGTGTGCACGCGTTTACCTTTGGCTCCTCGGAGGACAAACCCGAAGCCCTCGCTGTCCTTCTTCTGCAGCAGCACGGTCTTCTCCTTGATGATGTAGTCACTGCACAGAAGACGAGGGACAACATCACGCTCGGGCTCCAAAACGCCAAAAAAGTTTCTTCCTACTTTTACTCCGTTTAAGCGCTGAGACACGGCTCGTGCACGGACTCCAAACCGACCAGAACACGAGGACGTCCGAGTACCCCTAACCCTAACCTTAACCCTAACCCTAACCCTAACCCTAACCCTAACCCTAACCCTAACCCTAACCCTAACCTTAACCCTAACCCTAACCCTAACCCTAACCTTAACCCAAAAACCCTAACCCTAACCCTAACCCTAACCCTAACCCTAACCTTAACCCTAAACCTAACCCTAACCCCTAACCTTAACCCTAACCCCTAACCCTAACCCTAACCTTAACCCAAAACCTTAACCCTAACCCTAACCCTAACCCTAACCTTAACCCAAAACCTTAACCCTAACCCTAACCCTAAACCTAACTAACCCTAACCTTAACCCTAACCTAACCTAACCCTAACCTTAACCTTAACCTAACCCTAACCTTAACCCTAACCTTAACCCTAACCCTAACCCTAAAAACCCTAACCCTTAACCTTAACCTAACTAACCCTAACCCTAACCTAACCCTAACCTTAACCCTAACCTAAACCCTAACCTAAAACCTAACCTTAACCTATCCCAAACCTTAAACCCTAACCCTAACCCTAACCCTAACCCTAACCCTAACCCTAACCCCTAACCTAACCTTAACCCTAACCCTAACCTAACCTAAACCCTAACCCCTAACCTTAACCCTAACCCCTAACCTAACCTTAACCTTAACCCTAACCCTAACCTTAACCCTAACCCTAACCTTAACCTTAACCTTAACCTAAACCTTAAACCTTAACCCTAACCCTAACCTTAATCCTAACCCTAACCCTAACCTTAACCCTAACCCTAACCTTAACCCTAACCCTAACCCTAACCCTAACCTTAACCCTAAACCTTAACCTTAACCTTAACCCTTAACCTTAACCCTAACCCTAACCTAATCCTAACCCTAACCTAACCCTTAACCCTACCCTAACCCTAACCTTAATCCTAACCCTAACCCTAACCCTAACCCTAACCTAACCTTAACCTAACCCTAACCTAACCTAACCTAACCCCCTAACCCTAACCCTAACCCTAACCTAAACCTAACCCTAACCTAACCCTAACCTTAACCCTAACCCTAACCCTAACCTTAACCTTAACCCTAACCCTAACCCTAACCTTAACCCTAACCCTAACCCTAACCCTAACCTTAATCCTAACCCTAACCTAACCCTAACCTTAACCTAACCCTAACCCTAACCCTAACCCTAACCCTAACCCTAACCCTAACCTTAACCCTAACCCTAACCCTAACCTTAACCCTAACCCTAACCTTAACAACACAAAGAACACAAGTCGCACTGAACAGAAATCATGGACATTTAAAGTCAGATAAAAGTCCCATTTCATCAAAGTCCAAATGTGATCTTCTCCATTTGCCTGATGTCTGTCCCTATGTCAGTCCAGTCCGTGATCGTAGGTGATGTTGGTGTCGTCCTTTTCTTTGTGATGGCCTTTTCTCGAATCCAAACTTCAGTCCGTCCAATCGTGTGTCTGCGTCTGACGGTTTCACATTTACACACGTGTGAAGCCAGTTTACTCTTTTACGGCTCAAACACGGATTCTGGAGTCTGAGTCTGAGCCACGGCCTCCTCTCTGAGCCGCAGGACTACAGTGCACTTTACAACACGACACTTTTGTAGCCACAGCTGCCCTGCTGGCGGTTTGTATTAAAACCACCCCAGACGAGTCCAGTGATGGTACTGAAAAACCTGAAGACGTCAGTGTTCTGAGGAAGATTCAAACGGAGTCATTTCTGAGGCTCAGAGAAGACAACCTCGTAAACAGAACAGTGACAGAAAATACCACTCACAGGGTAACGTGTTGAATACTCGAGTACTACAATACTCGAAACTAGAATCACAGGTAACGTGTTTGAACTGAGTACTAAGTACACGAATACTCGAATATCACAGGGGTAACGTGTTTGAATACTCGAGTACTACAATACTCGAATACTCGAATCACAGGGTAACGTGTTTGAATACTCGAGTACTACAATACTCGAATACTAGAATCACAGGGTAACGTGTTTGAATACTCGAGTACTACAATACTCGAATACTCGAATCACAGGGTAACGTGTTTGAATACTCGAGTACTACAATACTCGAATACTATAATCACAGGGTAACGTGTTTGAATACTCGAGTACTACAATACTCGAATACTAGAATCACAGGGTAACGTGTTTTTGAATACTCGAGTACTACAATACTCGAATACTAGATCACAGGGTAACGTGTTTGAATACTCGAGTACTACAATACTCGAATACTAGAATCACAGGGTAACGTGTTTGAATACTCGAGTACTACAATACTCGAATACTAGAATCACAGGGTAACGTGTTTGAATACTCGAGTACTACAATACTCGAATACTAGAATCACAGGGTAACGTGTTTGAATACTCGAGTACTACAATACTCGAATACTAGAATCACAGGTAACATGAATACTCGAGCACTACAATACTCGAATACTAGAATCACAGGGTAACGTGTTTGAATACTCGAGCACTACAATACTCAAATACTAGAATCACAGGGTAACGTGTTTGAATACTCGAGCACTACAATACTCGAATACTAGAATCACAGGGTAACGTGTTTGAATACTCGAGCACTACAATACTCGAATACTAGAATCACAGGGTAACGTGTTTGAATATCGAGCACTACAATACTCGAATACTACAATGCTAGAATATAACAATACTAGAATACTAGCATACTAGTATACTAGAAAAATTAGAATACTACAATACTAGAATACTACAATACCAGGATACTAAAACACTTTAATACTGGAATACTCAAAATATTTGAATACTAGAATACTTGAATACTAAAAGCATACTGGAATACTTGACTACTCAAATATGTGAATACTTGAATACTCAAATACTACAATACTAGAATACTTGAATACTCAAATACTTGAATACTACAATACTAGAATACTAGAATACTAGAATACTCGAATACTCAAACATTTGAATACTAGAATACTCAAATACTTGAACACTCGATACTAAAACACGAATACTGGAATACTTGAATTCTCGAATATTTGAATACTAGAATACTCGAATACTTGAATACTCGAATATTCGAATACTTGAATACTCGAATACTTGAATATTCGAATACTTGAATATTCGAATACTCGAATACTAAAACACGAATACTGGAATACTTGAATACTCGAATACTCGAATACCAAAACACTTGAATATTTGAACACTCGAATACTGAATACTAAAACACTTGAATATTGAATACTCGAATACTTGAATACTAAAACACTTGAATATTTGAATACTCGAATACTTGAATAACTGAATATTGAACACTCGAATATGAATACTAAAACACTTGAATATTTGAATACTCGAATACTTGAATACTAAAACACTTGAATATTTGAACACTCGAATACTTTGAATACTAAAAACACTTGAATATTTGAATACTCGAATACTTGAATACTAAAACACTTGAATATTTGAACACTCGAATACTTGAAATACTAAAACACTTGAATATTTGAATACTCGAATACTTGAATACTAAACAACTTGAATATTTGAACACCGAATACTTGAATACTAAAACACTTGAATATTTGAATACTCGAATTTGAATACTAAAACACTTGAATATTTGAATACTCGAATACTAAACACTTGAATATTTGAACACTCGAATACTTGAATACTAAAACACTTGAATATTTGAATACTCGAATACTTGAATACTAAAACACTTGAATATTTGAATACTCGAATACTAAAACACTTGAATATTTGAATACTCGAATACTTGAATACTAAAAACACTTGAATATTTGAACACTCGAATACTTGAATACTAAAACACTTGAATATTTGAATACTCGAATACTTGAATACTAAAACACTTGAATATTTGAACACTCGAATACTTGAATACTAAAACACTTGAATATTTGAATACTCGAATACTTGAATACTAAAACACTTGAATATTTGAACACTCGAATACTTGAATACTAAAACACTTGAATATTTGAATACTCGAATACTTGAATACTAAAACACTTGAATATTTGAACACTCGAATACTTGGATACTAAAACACTTGAATACTAGTAGAAAAAGCTTCAGTAGTTTCATCTGGACTCTTTAGAAAAAACGATACGTTTGGACTCTGATCCAAGAGTCATTCTCAATCTGAGAAACAAGTCTGAGAACTTCTGTTTATATCCTTCTCTGTCAAAGCCCTGCCCACAGGGCGGGACCTCCTGCTAATGGCCAATTGAAACTGGGATGGGCCTATTGTTCCCTGGCGTTCACCTTGAGTGCCTGTTCAGCATCAGAATGCCTCGGGCGTCTCCAGGACTCTTGGATGAAAGTCGAAACATATCGTTTTTTCTAAAACAGAGTCCGGATGAAATGGAACCCTCCTGGACGAAAGAGGAATTACACCGACACTTGAATACTCGAATACTGAAACACTTAGATACTCGAATACTAAAACACTTCAATACTCGAAAACTAAAACACTTAGATACTCGAATACTAAAACACTTGAATACTCGAAAACTCGAATACTAAAACACTTGAATACTCGAATACTAAAACACTTGAATACCCGAATACTTGAATACTTGAATACTAGAATACTGGAATACTTGAATACCTGAATACTCGAATACTAAAACACTTGAATACTAGAATACTGGAATACTTTAATACAAGAATACTTGAATACTCGAATACTAGAATACTTGAACACTCGAATACTAAAATACTTGAATACTTGGATACTCGAATACTGGAATGCTCGAATACTTGAATACTAGAATACTAAAGCACTTGAATACTCAAATACTTGAATACTCGTATACTTGAACACTCGAATGCTCAAATATTTGAATACTCGAATACTCAAATATTTGAACCCTCGAATACTCGAACACTAGAATACTTGAACACTCGAATACTAAAATACTTGAACACTCGAATACTAAAATACTTTAATACTCGAATACTTGAATACTGAAATACTTGAACACTCGAATACTCAAATACTAGAATATATGAATACTTGAATACTCAAATACTTGAATACTCAAATACTAGAATACTAAAACACTTGAATACTCAAATACTAGAATACTGGAATACTTGAATCCTAAAACACTTGAATACTCGAATACTTGGATACTGGCAATACTGGAATACTTGAATACTAGAATACTGAAATACTTGAACACTCAAATACTTTGAATACTTAAATACTAGAATAACTTGAATACTGGAATACTAAAAACACTTGAATACTCAAATACTAGAATACTGGAATATTTGAATACTGAAATACTTGAATAGCATCTAATACTAGAATACTAAAGCACTATGAATACTGGAATACTTGAATACTCAAATACTGGAATACTGAGGCTCAAAAAGACAATCAGAAAAGCATCAGATCGAAGTAAAAAGAAAAACGTGGCATGATTCATTTCTCAGTTTGAGTCCAAAAAGGTGACTTCGTCCAAAATCCTACAAGATTCTATAAACAGAAGAAGAAGTGGTTGTTGCTTGTAGAAACGGAGATAAGATGAGAAACCCTGAGGGGAAGAAATGGAGACTAAGAGACGGAGGGGAGAGAGAGAGAGGAGAGAGAGAGGAGAGAGAGAGGAGAGAAGAGAGAGGAGAGAGGGAGTGAGTGAGAGAGAGTGAGAGAAGAGAGGGTGAGAGAGTGAGAGAAGAGAGAGTGAGGGAAGAGAGAGAGGAGAGAAGAGAGATAGAGAGAAGAGAGAGAGAGAGAAGAGAGAGAGGAGAGAAGAGAGAGAGAGAGAAGAGAGGAGTGAGGGAAGAGAGAGAGGAGAGAAGAGAGATAGAGAGAAGAGAGAGAGAAGAGAGAGAGAGAGAAGAGCAGAGAGAGGAGATGAAAGAGGAAGAGATCGAGGAAGAAGAGCGAAAAGGACATGAGGGTAGTGAGTGAAAGCCCGCACGTCTGAGAGAATGAGAGGGTGACAGAGAGTAAAGAGAATGAGAGATGAGCGAAGAAGAGACGACCGAGAGAGAAGAGAGATAGAGAGAAGAGTAGAGAAGAGAGAAGAAGAGAGAGGAGAGAAGCAGAGAAGATGAAAGAGAAGAATGCAGAGTGAGGGACAAGAAGTAGAGAGGAGAGCAGAGAGAGAGGGAAGAGAGAGATAAGAGAGAAGAGAGAAGGATCGAGAGAGAAGAGAGAAAAGAGAGAGAGGAGAGAGAGAGAGAGAGAGAAAACTGGAGCGACCGAGAGAAGAAAGAGGAGAGAAGGTAGAGAGGAGATGAGAGAGAAGAGAAAGAGGAGAGAAGAGCGAGAGAGTAAGAAGAGAGGAGAAGAGGAAGAGAAAGCGAGAGAGAGAGAGAGGAGAAAGAGAGAGAGGAGAGAGAGAGGAGAGAAGAGAGACGCGAGAGAAAAGGAGAGAGGATGAGAAGAGAGAGAGAGGAATGAGGGAGAGAAAGATGCAAGAGATGAAGAAGAGAATGAGAGGAGAGATGAGAGAGAGGAGAGAAGAGAAGAGGAGCAGAAGAGAGAGAGAGAAGAGAGAGAGGAGAGAAGAGAGAGAGAGCAAGAGAGAGAGGAAGATGAAAGATGAGAGACGAAAGCAGAGACGAGAGGAGAGAAGAGAAAGACGAGACAAGAGGAGAGAAGAGATGAGAGAGTAAGAGAGAGAGGAGAGAAAGACGGAGAGAGGAGAGAAGAGAGAGAGGAGAGAGAGAGAAGAGAAGCCATAGTAGCTGAAGTGACGAGAGATCTGAAGAAAGAGAGAGAGGATAGTAGCTATATGAGAGCGCTAAGCGAAAGCTAGAGAGAGTGTAAGAGCAGAGAGAAGAGAGATGTATATATTAGAGAAGAAGAGAGTATTGTGAGAGAAGCAGACCGCAGAGAGAGAAGAGGCGAAGAGAAAGAGAAGACGAGATGAAAGTCCGAGAGATAAGCAGGAGAGAGCTGGGAGTAGATTGGACATCAGAGTTCATGCGCAGATCACACTTCCTCTATATATATTGGGGATCGTTCATGACAGTGATGAAAGCTCAAAGTTCCGAACAATGGTTTGAGTTCCCAAACGGAAGTCCCTGAAATTATATTATAACGCTGATTTCTTTGCATATATACAGCATTCCAATCTAGCTGGAGTATCTAAGAAAATACAAGCCCCTCGTGAACTATGTTAGTTTAGGATATTAGAGTCGCCATGTACGATTCCATCCTTTTCTTTGGCGAAAATATGAATGGTGAATTATATGAATATTTACATCTCTGAGTTTGTGTGACGAGCACACTCACAATAAAGAGAAAACGACAAGCGTCACCCAGTATCTGTTATCATCATTTCCCACTCCTCTGTGTTACGTACTCTGCTGTCTAAAACTTCATTTTAAAAGTTACATTTTTAACTTTAATATCAATTGAACTAACTTCCATGACAAGTAAAGACCAACTCTAAGGACAACCTGTACTTCGACCAAAAAGTGCGAAATATAAGCTACAACTTATAATAAGAACAAGTAAAACCTTGCAGAAAATATCACAATGATACGTATAATAACACTGAAACGACGCTAAATGCTAGTGAGAAGGCCAAAATAGCACACGAGCTGCAGCTAAACATTGGAGGTTTAATGTAAGGATGACAATTACATGATATCATTAACTCATGAAATACGAGGAATCAAAATGTAGTTATTGACATATTTACTATATTTATTATGCCATGTTAGTAAATAATGATGGAATTCACATGAGAATACTCGATGAAATAAAATGCATAATAATTAGATGAAATTCTATGAGTATTTATAATATGAAAATTACATGGAGTAATGAAAATGATGATAATACATGATATAATGAGAAATACATGATCAATAATGATGAAATACCATGAGTTAATACTCATGAAATACCATGATAATAATGATGTAAATACATGAACATAATGCATGATAAGACATGTGAGTAATAATTTATTTTTATTACATTCCTATACTATATTATATTACTTATGCTATAGCAGTAAATATATCGATGGTTAATACATAGTAATACTCATTGAAATTTACATGCAGTAATAATGATGCAAACTACCCTATGATAATACTCATGTAAATACATGATAATAAGTAGTTATAATATTACTTATTTATTATATTAGTTATATGCATGTAGAATAATGATGATAACATGAGTTAATACTCAAATGAAGATACATGATTAAATAATGATGAGAACACACGAGATTAATACTCATGACAAACATGAGTAATAAATGTATTTATTATACAGATACTATTATTATTATTATTGCCCATGAAGTAAATAATAGATCACAATGAGTAATACTCATAGAAATAAATGAGAAGTAAGTAAATGATGAATGCATAGAGAATAATGAATGAAAATACGATGAGTAATTATAGACGCAAATACATGAAAATAATGATGAAATACGTAGAGTAATTAATTGATTGAAAATTACTTTATGTGAGTAAACCTCATGTAAATACTATCGATAATATGAGAAATACATGAGTAATAATGATGAAAACATGCATAATACTCATGATAATAACACTGATCCAATAATGAAGAAATACCATTGGAGTTAATACTCAGGAAATACTATGAGTCAATAATGCATAAACCTGAGTTATACTCATTGAAATACCATTGACTAATACTCAAATGAACCCAATACGATAGTAAATAATGACTGAAATACATGTAGGAAGACTCATGAATATACTATGAGTAATACTCATGAATATACATGAGTATACATGATGAAATACATGAGTAAAATCTATGAATACATGACGCTAAAATGATGAAATACATGAAAAGTAATATCAGAAATTACAAGAATGTAATACTCATGAAATACATTTGAGTAATAATGATGAAAATACATGAAATACATGTAATACTCATGAATACTTGATAATGAATGATGAAAGTGCATATGAGTAATACATGATGAATACCCATGAGAATAATGATGAAATACCATGAGTAATACTCATGAATACATGAGTAATAAATATAAATACATGAGTAATAAGTAAAATTACATGAGTAATAGCTGGAATACATGAGTAATACTCATGAAATACATGATAATAATGATGGAATAATGAGTAATACTCATGACAATACATGGTAATAATTATGATAATGATGAGTAATACATCGATGGAATACTCAGTAATAATGATGACAGATACATGAGTAATACTCATGAAATATAATGATGAAATACATGAGTAATACTCATGAAATACATGAGTAATAATGATGAAATACATGAGTAATACTCATGAAATACATGAGTAATAATGATGAAATACATGAGTAATACTCATGAAATACATGAGTAATAATGATGAAATGCATGAGTAATAATGATGAAATACATGAGTAATACTGAGTAATACTCATTAAATACATGAGTAATAATGATGAAATACATGAGTAATAATGATGGAATACATGAGTAATAATGATGGAATACATGAGTAATAATGATGGAATACATGAGTAATACTCATGAAATACATGAGTAATAATGATGAAATACATGAGTAATACTCATGAATTACATGAGTAATAATGATGAACTACATGAGTAATGATGATGACATACATGAGTAATAATGATGAAATACATGAGTAATAATGATGAAATACATGAGTAATAATGATGAAATACATGAGTAATAATGATGAAATACATGAGTAATGATGATGAAATACATGAGTAATAATGATGAAATACATGAGTAATAATAGTGAAATGCATCAGTAATAATGATGAAATATTTAAGTAATAATTATGAAGCTCTTAGGAGTCGGCTAAGACATTTGATTTCAGAAAGCATAATGAAATCGTTTTTTTTAATTGTTCTTATGTTTAATTGTGTAACTGTGATTTTAAATTTGAGATTCGTTTTTCAATTTTGTTTTAAATCAATTTTTTTTTAAATTATAATAATAATAATAATAATTATTATTATTATTATTATTATTATTATTACGAGTCATAGAAAGGGCACGCACCATAAATATTGAGCATCCAAAAATATTGTTCCAGCTTTTATTTATTGAACAATAAGTCTACATTGAGACAGGTTTAAAGACCTGATTTAGACCTGATTTAGACCTTATTAAGACCTGATTTAGACTTTATTAAGACCTGATTTAGACCTTATTAAGACCTGATTTAGACCTTATTAAGACCTGATTTAGACCTTATTAAGACCTGGTTTAGACCTTATTAAGACCTGATTGAGACCTTATTAAGACCTGATTGAGACCTTATTAAGACCTGATTTAGACCTTATTAAGACCTTATTA
Organism: Chaenogobius annularis; assembly: GCA_015082035.1. Taxonomy (NCBI): domain Eukaryota; kingdom Metazoa; phylum Chordata; class Actinopteri; order Gobiiformes; family Gobiidae; genus Chaenogobius; species Chaenogobius annularis. The sequence continues at coordinate 196,908 of BJKM01000784.1, forward strand.
AGACCTGATTTAGACCTTATTAAGACCTGATTTAGACCTTATTAAGACCTGGTTTGGACCTTATTAAGACCTGATTTAGACCTTATTAAGACCTGATTTAGACCTTATTAAGACCTGTTTGACCTTATTAGACTGCCAACTCCGCAACACACAACTTCAACTTTAGGCTTTCAAAGGACTTAACTGTAACATCAAAATAAAGAACAAAATAAGAACTTGAATTAAGAACATGAAGATTGAGTTTTCATTCATTTAAAAGTGATGTACCTCCTGAGAAGATGATTAACAGAAGGGTGCGTTCAAAAAATGTCATAACATAACTTAAACAGCGAATATCCATGGTAATACCATGGATAATGAGCATAGTAATAAAGATGGTAATATTTTTTTTGTGATTTTTTTTTTGTTGTGCAATAACATGGGTGAACAGCCCATATTTCATACTGTTTACCATGTAAATACATGTATATTTATAATTATTTTGAGGAGAGTTAGATATATTTATGCTGCGTTGGCTCCGAGAGTAAAGGTGAATCAAATGAACAGAAAAAACACTTATAACCCATGTTATTACTGTGCTGCAGTTTAAAGTCATCAGTGGCACATTAGAAAAGTCTTTGAACCTTTTGGTTAGTGGCACGTGCTTCACCACTCTGAGCCACTGCTTAGATCACACAAACACACACATTGTGTCAAACAGTTTATATTCACACCAAACGCAGTTTTAGCATTGACGTGACAAAAACCTAACCCGAACCCGAACCCTAACCTCGAAACCCTAACCCTAACCCGCAACCCTAACCCGAACCCTAACCCGAACCCGAACCTTAACCCGAACCCTAACCCTAACCACAACCCCCTAACCCGAACCCTAACCCGAAACCGAACCCTAAACCCTAACGCCGAACCCGAAAAACCACCCGAACCCTAAACCCGACCAACCCGAGAACCCTAACCCGAACCCGAACCGAACCCTAACCGAACCCTAAACCCTAACCCGAACGCCGAACACCTAACGACCTAACAACCGAACCCGATACCCTAACCCTAACCCACCCGAACCCTAACCCGAACTAACCGAACCCTAACCCGACGCAACCCTAACCCGAACCCTAACCCTAATCCGAACCTCCAACCTGAAACCCTGAACCCTAACCCTAACCCTAACTGTCCCACTGCAGTAACATCAAAACTCTAATAATGTAGTGTGTGTTACATAGACCAAACCCTTTACAATGCAAGAACCTTGAACCTACAACCAGAACCTGCGTCATTGTTTCCTGTAAACGCACATGTCAGAGCACGTTTTATAACTTTTTATCAAAGAAACACCAGCGTTTAAGAGACGAGTTCAGCCACTTCAGGAGACACGGACCAAACACAAAGTCACTTTCTTTCTTCAGTTGTTTGAGGCCAATTTTTTACCATTTCAAATTGTTGCAAAGTATAAAACAATGATTTACATGATAAAGGCACAAAAGCATGTTCTGGACACGTATTCACTTGTGTTTCCTGTTGTTTGAGTCGAGTCTGGCGTCACGGACACTGCAGACCATTGAAAGACTCAACAATAAAGTACAAGAAGAAGAAAGAACGCGACACCAGGATGTGGACGGTCGGACCACAAACCAAACCTTTGGATTCAGTTCCTTTCCAAAGCAAACAGTCTTTTTCTGTTCGATAATGAATGAAACAATGACTATAACGACATTCACAATATCTAGTAGTACTGAAGTAGTAGTACTGCTCAGCAGGTCCCCAGCGTCCTCGGACCACGCTAGCAGGTCCCAGCGTCCCGACCACGCCCTAGCAGGCACCCGCGTCCTCGACCACGCTAGCAGGTCCCAGCGTCCTCGGACCACGCTAGCAGGTCCCAGCGTCTCGGACCACGCTAGCAGGTTCCCAGCGTCCTCGGACCACGCTAGCAGGTCCCAGCGTCCTCGGACCACGCTAGCAGGTCCCAGCGTCCTCGGACCACGCTAGCAGGTCCCAGCGTCCTCGGACCACGCTAGCAGGTCCACCCTGCAAAGGTAGTGTCCTCAGACGCCCTCCACAACTGCATTCAAAGCCCCCCTCCAGCTTCATTCACATCCAGCCTCAGACAACGCTGCGCTTTCTCCTCAACCATCAATCCACTTTGTTCAAGCGTCTTCTGCCAACGTTTCCTGCTCCGTCGCGTCTGTGTTTCGGCGCTCATGCCACAACCAACATGTTATGCACCAAAAGCATCACTCAGCAGCTGCTAACTCTGCTTCACCGCTCACAATTGGCCAGCCTTTTTTATTTCTACATTTTGCTGAGGTAGAAGTGCAGAACTGCGAGTCTTGTGCAGAAAAGCCCAGGTAATAATCCGCTTTGAGCCCCCCAGTCTTGCCATGGAAAGGTGTCAGGAAAAGGCAGGAACTTGTCATGCATGCAGCATCGCACAACTGCCTTCTCCTGCTCACCAGCGGCTCTGAGCGGGCGACACGTTTGCTGAGGGGCACAAACGCAGACGCACACTCTAGATTGAAGATAACGGCAGAGAATAAAAGTCTGAGTATGTTGTGAGCGAGGGGTTTATTGAGAGCCGATATCATTGCATAACCAATCAGCATGGCAGCATCGGCGAGCGAAGCCGGCACCGCGTCGCAAGGAGGAAGACAACACAACTACTGGCACGGAGAGGAAGCATGCTCGAGGTGTCAATCAATGAGAACAACTGTCCGTCATGTAAATGAGAGGGAGAAAGAAGGAGAGAGGGATGAGAGGAAGAGGAGGGAGGCGAGGGAGGCGAGGGAGGCGAGGGAGGCGTGCGTGGATGCATTTTCGGACGGGATTTGCTACCTGTAAATAAACCACACATTCATGGGCCCGAGAGACGGCCAGGAAGACGATAGCGAGAAAGGTTCTTCGCCGTAGCCGCTAACGACACCAGCTCCGCGGTATGCCCCCAGCGCCATGGCCCCTTCCTCTCCTCCTCCCCTCCTCCTCCTCTCCTCCTCCTCCTCTCCTCTGCCTCCCTCCTTCGCTGCTGCTTCTGCCTCGTCTGCTTCCCTTTCCGCACAAAAACAGTGGCAGCGCTGGTGACGGACGGCGAGAGAGACGAAGGGCTGTGGGCAGAGGCGAGCGCGCTACCGAGCCCCGTCATACTTAAGGAATACGGAGCGAAGGAGAGGAAGAGAGAGGGGAAAGAGGAGGAGAGGGAGCGCTTGCTGGCTGCGACTGCGACAGAGAGAGAGAGAGAAGACTGAGAGAAGGAGGGGCCGAGGTGCGTATGAGACATCCGTCGTTTAGAGGATACAAGCAGGATCGCAGTGGTTTTTCTCCCAGCGGTTTCGTCCGCCCGCGTCGTGAGCCCCTCCTCCCACTATCAGTCAATGCCATCATCATCATCATCATCATCATCGCGGCCCATTCATAAAAACAGAGCGTCCCGCACAAGACTTATTATCAAAAACACCTGTGGCTCTGAAAGCACGTTGGCTGGTGGACTGCAGCCACACGGGGGCGCTCACGGCACCGTTGACTTGATATGAATAATGTACAAAGCACGGCACAAACCGACGGGTATGATCTTTGGTTATCACAAAACCTCCACTGCAGTAACACGAACTCATCACATGACGAACAGAATACCACTCATCCATTTGTCAAATGAACAAATGAACACATTTTGAACCAAACAAAGGTTCAAGTACGGTGACTGAAAACGACTAAATCAAGAACAGTTATGGATAAAGTGCATGTGTTTAAAGACCCACTGTGGGAGGGAGGGAGGGAGGGAGGGAAGGAGGGAGGGCAGGGAGGAAGGAGGGGCAGGAGGGAGGAGGAGGAGGAAAGAGGGAGAGGAGGGGGAGGGCAGGGGAAGGGACGGGAGGAAGGAGGGGAGGAGGAGGGAGGGGAAGGAGGAAAGAGAGGGAAGCGGAGGAGGGAGGGGGCAAGGGAGGAAGGATGGGAAGGAGGGAGGGAGAAGGAGGGAGAGGGAAGTGAGGGAGGGAGGAAAGGAGGGAAGGAGGGAAGGGAAGGAGGAGGGGGAGGGGCAGGGAGGAGTAGAAGGAGGAGGGAGGGAGATCGGAAGGGGGAAGGGAGGAGGAGGCAGAAGGCAGGGAGGGAAGGGGAGGGAGGGGAAGGGAGGGAGGAGAAGGGAAGGAGAGGGGAGGGAGAGGAGGAGGAGGGAGGGGAGGGGGGGAAGGGAGAAAGGAGGAGAGGGAGGAGGGAGGGAGGGAGGGGAGGGAAGCGGGGGAGGAGGAGGAAGGAGGGAGGAGAGAGGGAAGGAAGGGAGAGAGGAGGGAGGAGGGAGGGGGAAGGGAGGAGGGGAGGAAAGGACGGAAGGAAGGGAGGGAGGGGAGGTGAGGGGGCAAGGAGGAGGAAGAAGGAGGGAGGGAGGTAGGGGGAGGAGAGGGAGGAGCAGGGAGGGAAGGGAGGGAGAGAGAGGGAGGAGGAGAGGAGGGAGGGAGGGGAAAGGGAGGGAGGGAGGAAAGCGAGGGAAGGAGGGGAGAGGGCAGGGAGGGAGGGGGAAGGGAGGGAGGAGGAAGGAGTGGAAGGAAGGGAGGAGGAGGCAGGGAGGGAAGAGGGAGGGAGGAAAAGGGAAGGAGGGAGGAGAGGGGAAGGGAGGGAGAAGGAGGGAGAGGGAGGAAGAGGGAGGGAGAAGGGAGGGGAGGAATAGGAGGGAAGGAAGGGAGGGAGGAGGAAGGAGGGAGGGAGGGAGGGAGGGAGGGGAGGAGGGAGGGAGGAGGGAAGGAGAGGGAGGGAGGGAGGGAGGGAGGGGAAGGAGGAGGGAGGAAGGGGAGGGAGGAGGGAAGGGAGGAGGGAGGGAAGGAGGGAGGAGGGAGGAGGGGAGGGAGGGAGGAGGAGGGAGGGAGGGAAGGGAGGAGGGAGGGAAGGAAGGAGGGAGGGAGGGGGAAGGGAGGAGGAAGGAGGGAAGGAGGGAGGGGGAGGAGGGGAGGGAGGGAGGGAGGGGGAAGGAGGAGGAGGGAGGGAGGAGGGAGGGGGGAGGGGGAGGGGGAGGGGGAGGGGAGAGGGAGGGGGAGGAGGAGGGGAGGGAGGGAGGGAGGAGGAGGAGGAAGGAGGGAGGGAGGGAGGGAGGAGGGAAAGGAGGGGAGGGAGGGAGGGAGGGAGGGAGGGGGAAGGGAGGAGGGGAGGGAGGGGGAGGAGGAGGGGGAAAGGGGAGGGAGGGAGGGGAAGGAGGAGGGGAAGAGGGGGAAGGGAGGGAGAGGAGAGGGAGGGGGAAGGGAGAAGAGAGAAGGGGAGGGGAGAGGAGGAAAGGAGGAGAAGGAGGAGAGGGGAGGGGGAGGGGGGAGGGGGAAGGGAGCGGACGGGAAGGAAGCAGGAGGGAGGGGGGGAGGGAGGAAAGGAGGGAAGGAGGGAGGGAGGGGAGGAGGGAAGGGGGAGAGGAAGGAGGAAGGAGGGAGGGAGGCGTGGAGGAGGAGAGAGCGAGAAAGGGAAGGAGGGAGGAGGGAGGAGGGGAGGAGCGGGAAGGGAAGGCAGGGAGGGGAAGGAGGGGAGGGGAGGGGGAGCCGGAGGAGAGGAGGGAGGGAGGGAGGGAGGGAGGGAGGGAGGAGGAAGGGAGGAGGGAGCGGGGGGTGGGGAGGAGGAGGGAGGAGGGAGGGAGGCAGGGGAGGGAGAGGAGGAGGGAGGGAGAGTGGCAAGCGGAGGAGGAGGTAGGGAAAGGAGGAGGGTAAGGAGGGAGGGAAGGAGGGAGGGAGGAAGGAAGAGGAGGGAGGGAGGCGTGAGGAAAGGAGGGAGGTGAGGGAAGGAGGAAGGAGGGAGGGAGGAGGAGGGTAAAGGAGAGAAAGAGGGAAGGGACGGGAGGGAGGAGGGAGGAAGGAGGAGGAGGAAGGAGGGAAGGAGGGAGGAGGAGGGAGGAGGGAACGAGGGAGGAGGGAGGAGGAAGGGAGGAAGGAGGAAGAGGGAAAGGATGGGAGAAGGAGGGAGGAAGGGAGGAAGGAGGGAGGGAGGGAAGAGGAGGCGAGGGGGGAAGGAGGAAAGAGGAAGGGAGGGAAGGAGGAAGGGGTAGGGAGGAAGAGAGGGAAGGAGGGAGGGAGGGAGGGAAGGAGGAGGAAGAGGAAAGGAAGGGAAGGAGGGAGGGGGAGGGAGGAGAGGAGAGCGAGGGAGGAGGGAGGGAGGGAGGGGAGGGAAGGAGCAAGAGAGACGGGAGGGAGGGAAGGAATGAAGGAGGGAAGGAGGGGAGAGGGGAGAAGAAGGGATGGCAAGGAGGAAGTGGAGGAAGGAATGAAGGTAGGAAGGAGGAGGGAGAAGGGATGAAGGAAGGGAAGGAAGGAAGGAAGGAAGGAAGAGGGAGGGAGAAGGAGGGAAGGAGGAAGGAAGGAAGGAAGGAAGAGAGGGAAGGAAGGAGGGAGGAAGGGAGGGAAGGGAGGAAGGAAGGAAGGAAGGAAGGAAGGAAGGAGGGAGGAAGGGAGGGAAGGGAGGAAGGAAGGAAGGAAGGAAGGAAGGAAGGGAAGGAGGGACGAAGAAAGGGAGGGAGGACGTGCACTGCAAAATTAGTTTTCCACAATTATCAACATTTTGCTGTTGGAAAAAGCCAGAGCTGCAGAGCTTTAGCTCCTTTCCACAGTTGCCGTAGTGGTCGTAGTGAGAGGCCGTAGTTTCCATAGTTACCACTGTAAACATCCCGGACAGTCCGATTCCTCTCGTTCACAGAGAAGTGCGCTTCCTGTTGTTTCTCAGCTCAAACGCCCAGAATACAACTGAAGTGTTGTAGATGTTCTAAAGAAGTCACGTTAGCTTGATAAAACAGATTAGCGTAGCATGGCGGCGCGTTAGCTTGATAAAACAGATTAGCGTAGCATGGCGGCACGTTAGCTTGATAAAACAGATTAGCGTAGCATGGCGGAGCGTTAGCTTGATAAAACAGATTAGCGTAGCATGGCGGCGCGTTAGCTTGATAAAACAGATTAGCGTAGCATGGCGGCGCGCGCAGTAGCTGGAGTGTTTTGGGCTTGTCCTCATTTGACCCTCCGTTGGACCAGAACTGATTTCTTTTTGGCGGCGAGCGAGCAGCAGCGTGTAGTTCGCTCCGAGCATCTGTGGCGCCGACAGGAAAACAGAGCGGGCCATGAGCAAGATTAAGACGGGAATTACCCAGCAGCCATTTTGGGTTGATTAAGGAATCATGGGAAAAAACAGCACTTGTTCTTCCAAAAAGTCTGACTCTGGATTTGAACTCGTTTCTCCTCTGTTTTGTCTGGTTTGTGAAGTTGTGAAAGCCTCACTGCAGGTGAACGTATGATTAAAGGAACAGTAAAAGGACTGAACAGAACCAAAGATGAAGGAGTGAGACGTCTTCTGGTCCGGTCTGAGCGTGAAGACACAGAGCATGTCCTGGAGAAGACACATCGACAACACCTACAGCGGGAATTGAACTGCCAACTTCAGTCATCCATCCATCCATCCCCGCTTTATCCGGGGCCGGGTCGCGGGGGCAGCAGTCTAAGCAGGGACTCCCAGACTTCCTTATCCCCAGACACTTCCTCCAACTCCTCCGGGAGGATGCCGAGGCGTTCCCAGGCCAGTCGAGAGACATAGTCCCTCCAGCGTGTCCTGGGTCTTCCCCGGGGCCTCCTCCCGGTGGGACATGCCCGAAACACCTCCCAAGGGAGGCGTCCAGGAGGCATCCGGAACACATGCCCGAGCCACCTCAGCTGGAGGCTAGCAGCGGCTCTACTCCGAGCTCCTCCCGTGTGACTGAGCTTATCACCATATCTCTAAGGGAGCGCCCACGGCCACCTGCGGAGGAAAACCGCTTTGTATCCACGATCTTGTCCTTTCGGGCACTACCCAAAGCTCCTGACCAAAGGTCAGCTTCAGTCAGTCAGAATACCAATCTGTGGACTGAATCCAAGGGGTTCAGCAGGAAGAGAAGTTAGGACCGTTGCCATAGCGATTGACAATTTACACTGTCCAAGGAAAAAGTGTCTCACCTCTAATATTTGTTGGACCTTTTATACACACATTCATATAGTTTATAAGCTTCTACAACATTAACAGCAGCCCAGTGTGTCGTTGTTCCTCACACAGATCTTCAGCGTGTCGTTGTTCCTCACACAGATCTTCGGCGTGTCGGTTTTCCTCACACAGATCTTCAGCGGTGTCATTGTTTCCTCAAACAGATCTTCAGCGTTGTCGTTGTTCTCACACAGATCTTCAGCGTGTCGTTTTCCTCACACAGATCTTCGGCGTGTCGTTGTTCTCAAACAGATCTTCAGCGTGTCGTTTTCTCAACCAGATCTTCAGCGTGTCTTGTTCCTCACACAGATCTTCAGCGTGTCATTGGTTCCTCACACAGATCTTCAGCGTGTCATTGTTCTAACACAGATCTTCAGCAGTGTTCATGTTCTTCACACAGATCTCAGCGTCGTGTTCCTCACACGTTTCAGCGTGTCATTGTTCCTCAAACAGATCTTCAGCGTGTCGTTGTCTCCCACAGATCTTCAACGTGTCGTTGTTCCTCACACAGATCTTCAGCGTGTTGTCATTGTTCCTCACACAGATCCTTCCGCGTGTCGTTGTTCCTCACACAGATCTTCAGCGTCTGTCATTGTTCCTCAACAGATCTTCAGCTGTCGTCTGTGTTCCTCACACAGATCTCAGCGTGTCATTGTCCTCACACAGATCTTCAGCGATGTCACTTGTTCCTCACAGATCTTCGCGTGTCTTGTCTCCTCAGATCTTCAGCGTGTCATTGTTCCTCACACAGATCTTCAGCGTGTCATTGTTCCTCACACAGATCTTCAGCGTGTCGTTGTTCCTCACACAGATCTTCAGCGTGTCATTGTTCCTCGCACAGATCTTCAGCGTGTCATTGTTCCTCACACAGATCTTCAGCGTGTCATTGTTCCTCACAGATCTTCGGCGTGTCATTGTTCCTCACACAGATCTTCACTGGGGTTCAGATCTGTAGTACATTAGTTTCTGCTTCTTCTTAGATGTTTTCTCTGCTCGTTGCCAGTTATTTGTCCCTTCTAAAACACTGACATCTCCCATGACAACAGGATTTGTCTTTGAAACGTGATTGTTTCAAAATGAGAATCAGTTGGGTTTAAATACCGTGTTTTGCGCAGTTAAAAACATAATATGAAATCTTTTGAAGGGACAAAAGGTCCTCAAAATGTTCCATAAAACTGGAAACTGAAAACTGCAGACACTCATTTGAACAAGGATCGATGCAGGCAAAACAAGACCAAAAATTGGCTGAATTAAACCAAACCAAACTAAGCCAAACCAGGCTAAACCAAGCCAACCAAAGTAAGCCAAACCAAACCAAACCAGACTAAGCCAAACTAGGCCAAACCAGGCTCATGGTTCCATGACTCTATAATGTGTTGTGACTTTTATGACAGAGTTATGAATGTTATGACGGTGTTATGACTGAGTTATATGACTGAGTTATGACTGTGTTATGACAGTGTCATGACAGTGTTATGACAGTTATGACGGTTATGACGGTGTTATGACTGAGTTATGACGGTGTTATGACGGTGTTATGACTGTGTTATGACGGTGTTATGGTGGTGTTATGACAGTGTTATGACGTCTTATGACGGTGTTATGACTGAGTTATGACTGTGTTATGACGGTTATGACGGTGTTATGACTGTGTTATTACGATGTCATTACGGTGTTATGACTGAGTTATGACTGAGTTATGATAGTGTTATGACAGTGTTATGGTGGTGTTATGACAGTGTTATGACTGAGTTATGACTGAGTTATCACTGAGTTATGACGGTGTTATGATAGTGTTATGACAGTGTTATGGTGGTGTTATGACAGTGTTATGACTGAGTTATGACTGAGTTATCACTGAGTTATGACGGTGTTATGGTGGTGTTATGACAGTGTTATGACTTAGTTATGACTGAGTTATGGCTGTGTTATGACTGAGTTATGACTGTGTTATACTAATTCACCGCGCTGCTCTCTGTTCCGGTGCATTATTACCTGTGTCTTCCATATTTAAATAATCTGCACAGCGTTATAGTCTTTCTGCGTGCCCTTCACGGTTTGACCTCCAGATGGCGTCACCACAGGGAACGGAAGGCGATGAGAGGAAAATTAAAAAGTACAGGAGCTGCTGGAGCGTTGATGAATAGATGGGGAAGGCGGGACAGAGAGGGGCCGGCTGCAAAGGATTATGGGTGAAACGTTCTTGACCTGTTTAGCCGCACACCAAGTGAAAGTGTCATGAAGGAGATCAGGGAGATGTTTATCACGGATATAACGGACTGGAACTGACAGTGTTCACTCATTTTAATAAAACATAAGACTAGATTAGAAACACTGTCATCACTGCAGCTTCCGTCACCTGACTTTGATCTTTCACACTTATTGTTCATTAAATACATTAAAACAGTCATTAAAATACACTTTAATGGACAATAGTGCCATCTAGTGAACACCTTGTTCTGCAGTGTATACAACTAACCAGAAGATGGAGCTAAAGTATTAAAACGTATTATTATTATCATCTTTATTACATTATTATTCATTTGTCTTTAAACTTCTGAAAACTTTCTAAACGACAGCTTTTCCTCAAAATGAACTCCAGAACACATTTTTACAGATTTCACAGAAACTGTCCAGTACATCACGAAACCAGCAGGGGTCGCTGGACTCTGGGCTGGCCACGCCCCTAACACTGAGTCGGGTTTAAATCCTGGGCTGAGAGGTCACTTTCTTCCTCTCAGATGTTTCAAATCAGAAAAACACGTTCAAAAGCTTCGAGACGCCAGCGCGAGACCGGGAGACCAGCAGCGGGACCCAGCGCGAGACGCCAGCGAGACCCCAGCGGGAGACGCCAGCGCGAGACCCCAGCGCGAGACGCCAGCGCGAGACCCCAGCGGGAGACCCCAGCGGGAGACGCCAGCGCGAGACCCCGCGGGAGCGGGAGACCCAGCGCGAGACGCTAAGACGCGAGACCCCAGCGCGAGACCCCAGCGCGAGACCCCCGCCAGCGCGAGACCCAGCGCGAGACCCAGAGCGCGAGACCCCAGCGCGAGACCCCAGACCCCAGCGCGAGACCCCAGAGCGAGACCCCAGCGCCGAGCCCCAGAGCGACCAACGCGACCAGCGCACCCAGCGCGGGACGCCAGCGCGAGACCCAGCGCAGACGCCAGCGCGAACCCAACGTGGACACCAGCGCGAGACCAGCGCAAGACGCAGCGCGAGACCCCAGCGCGAGACGCCCAGCGCGACCCAGCGCGTAGACCCAGCGCAGACCCCACGGCGAGACCCCAGAGCGAGACCCCAGCAGCCGAGAGACCCCAGACGCGAGACCCCAACGCGCGAAACCCACACTGCGAGACGCCAGCGCGACGCCAGCGCGAGACCCACCCCAACGTGGGACACCAGCGCGAGACGCCAGCACGAGACCCCAGCGCGAGACGCCAGCGCGAGACCCAGCGCGAGACACCCACGAGAGCAGAGACCCCCAATGCAAGACCCCATTGCGAGACCCCAGCGCGGCGACGCCAGCGCGAGACCCCAGACGAAAGCAGACGAATGAGACGAAGGAGAGGGAGGAGAAGAGGGGAAAGGAGCAAGTGTCACTTGTGTCAATAAAATCTGTTATTTATTCAGAGCCAGAACCAGAACCAGAATACATATATACTCGTACTCTTGTACACTCGTTACCCTCGACACTCAGATCTATGTTTCACTGACGGCAGGTGAATATGGACCAGTGGATTCACTCTGTCACTGCATCCAACAGATCAGTGTGTGGATGCAAAACAACTTTCTCTGAACAAGACTGAAATCATCGTCTTTGGCCACAGAAACAAAGAGAAAGTGTTAGCTGTCTCCTCCAGAGTCTCGCTCTAAAACCTACACATCAAGTTAGAAATCTGGGGGTAATAATGGACTCAGATTTGAATTTTAACAGCCACGTCAGATCAATCACATCAGCAGCTTTTTACCATCTAAAAAAACATTGCCAAAATCAAAAGTCTAGTGTCTAAACCAGACCTGGAGAGACTTATCCATGCGTTTGTCTCTAGTAGATTAGAACTACTGTAACGGCCTGCTCACTGGCCTCTCCAAACGAGCTGTAAAACAGCTGCAGTACATCCAGAACGCTGCTGCTCGGGTCCTGACTAGAACCAGGAAGTACCATCACATTAGTCCTGTGCTCAGGTCTCTGCACTGCCCCCTGTGGCTCAGAGAATAGACTTCAAAGCTGCTCTGCTTGTATACAAGTCTCTCCATGGCCTAGCACCAAAGTACATCTCGGACATGTTAGTGCCATATGAACCATCTCGGACTCTGAGGACCTCAGGGACCGGCCTCCTGCTGGTGCCAGAGTCAGGACTAAACATGGGGAATGTGCGTTTCAGTTTTATGCAGCTAAAATCTGGAACAGTCTTCCTGAGGATGTGAGACAGGTTCTACTCTGGCAATGTTCAAAATCTAAACTAAAAACTGTTTTGTTTGGCTGTGCATATGACTGAAATGCTTTTCTTTGCACTCTTCTCTTTTATGTCTTGAACTATTATTTTGCGATTTCTGCCATGTCTTTGTGATTTTAATGCATTTTTCCTGTTGTGAAGCACTTTGAATTGCCTTGTGTACGAATTGTGCTCTACAAATAAACTTGCCTTGCCTACACTCGTACACTCGTACACTCATACTCTTGTACCCTTGTACCCTTGTACACTCGTACACTCCTACACTCATACTCTTGTACCCTTGTACACTCATACTCTTGTACCCTTGTACCCTTGTACACTCGTACACTCGTACACTCGTACTCTTGTACACTCGTACACCCGTATACTTATGCTCGGTGTGACTTCCTCTCAAAAGCACACAAATGACACGTTTGTACAGAAGACAGTGAAACTCACGTCGGTGCGTCGAAGCTGTCGTAGGAGCCCACAGTGTAATGGCGGAATAATCGTTTGGCTCGTTCTCCTCGGCTCTCTGAAAAACATGGATGAAAACACGTTCTTTTGTCCGTGCACTTGAGCGGAATGTAAAAGGAGCATTTACATTTGTTTCGAGAGAAAAACCATAGGTTTTAAACCCTTTCGAGACATTTATTACCCCAGTTACTGCGCGTGTTCATCCTTTTGTCAAGAACAACCAAAAGTATCACGTTGTATTTCAACTCGTTACGAAGTGTGAAACACACGTGTCACTAAAAACGCACTAAACATTACGGTTGTGTAACCTTTATACTTGTACTTCCTGGTTGGACACGAGCACAGATATGACCCGGGCAGAGGTCATTCCACAGCTGTTACCTAGCAACCAGCCTGTAACCAAGAGCCCAAACCCACAGTTCTGACCGGACACAATAACACCATAGAACACCTTTATTTAGTCCAACGACGGTTTCAACTGTCGCACGCTGATGACATCACAGAGGGATGCAGCTCCACTTCCTGTCAGCTCTTATTTTTCAAAATGTCTTCCCAAACTGACACTGAACAGAAGTAAAACTGAGATAAAACGAGGTCATGATTGTAAACGTCTCGTACCTGAGCGATTGTCCTGTTTGAGAAGCACCTCCTCCACACAGTCGGAGGGGAACCAGCCCGTCCTGCCGCGGACCGTGCCCTCCCAGTATCCTCCCTCTCCGATGCTCAGCACTGTGGGAGCGTCAGAGGTCGGAGGGTCAAAGGTCAGAGGGTCAAAGGTCAGAGGTTTAACCAGGTCAACACACATCGTACAAAGCTCATACCTGCCCAAAAAAAAATATGATGTTAAACTTAGGTGAATACACTCAGAAAAAGATGATTGGACTACTTTGCATATTCACGAGTTAAGTTTCAGAATATATGGCAAATCTACTTAGTTGATCTTCTTTAGTGGGATTCGACACTTGGTCACTTACATTCTATGTCGCCTCTCACTACTGTTACTTGCATAGTGTCCTATACACTTCAGGTACTCTACATGTGTACTCTACATGTGTACTCTTACACTTGTACTCTAGACAACTGCTGATGTAACTCTACAGTGTACTCTATAGTTTTACTCTACACTTTACTCTACACTTGTAGCTTCATAACATTATGCTGTACTCTATCAGGCTGATCTTTACTACATGCTGTTTGATTGAAATCATCCAATTCAGCTGTACTTCACATGATTTTTAACTGTTCGCTTGAAATCTTACTCTATACACCCTTGTGGTAGCTTCTACACTTATGCTCAGCATCTGTACATTCATGATGGCTACCTCAAGATATGTAGCTACCTCTCACATGTGTAGTACTCCTCACAACAGTTGTCCCCTTCCCTTCGCTATTCCTCTGTCTCTGTACACCATGCTCTGCGTTCCCCCTACGGTGTCCCACTCTACATGTTAACTTATCACGCGTTCCTCTCCTCTATCTGTGGCTCTTGACTCAATAACACTGTGTGAGAATATCTACATGGTACTCTATACAGCGTGTCGTACTGCTTCTAACCACTTGGTCGTTCAGCATGTGTACCAGTCTACCCTCGTGTACCTAATGTGTACTTAACGGTTGCTACCTCACCACTTGTCTACTCTACATGTGTTACGTCTGACATGTTGCATCTGCTACATGTGTACTCTCCCACGTTGTGGACTACCTCCATACACCATTGTTGATCGTCCCGGCCATTATATACTACTACATGGATGTAGTATCTCATCCCCACATGCTTACCTCACATGCTGGTACCCTCTACTACTGGTTTCACATGTTGTACTCACAGTGTACTCTACATGTGTACTCTACACTTGTACGTCTACTTGTGTAGCATGCCGCCAAGTTGTATCTCTTACATGTCTTGTACTCCTCAGAGTAGATACTACTCCACAGTGGTACTCCTTATAAAACTCTGTACTTCGTACATGTTGGTACTCCACACTTGTACTTCTAGCATTGTTGTACTGCTATACATGTGTAACTGATACTACATTTGTCACTCTACACAGTTAATCGTATCTCTTACACTTGGTACTCTATCAAGTGCACTCATAATGGGTACTCATACACTCTTTAACTCTCAACGTGTACGTGATTCTACACTTGATACTTTACAGTGTACCTCAACATTGTTTTACTTCTACAATGTGTACTCTACTACGGAATTGTACGTAGACATACTCACTTGCTCACTCTAGTGTTGTACTCTACATGTTTACATGTGTACTTCATGCACGGTTTTTTACGTCTACACTTGTACTCTACATGTGTACTCTACAGTGTGTACTTTCCTACCACGTGTACTC
The DNA here is from genome assembly GCA_015082035.1 of Chaenogobius annularis. Lineage (NCBI taxonomy): Eukaryota > Metazoa > Chordata > Actinopteri > Gobiiformes > Gobiidae > Chaenogobius > Chaenogobius annularis. Next base: position 212,119 of record BJKM01000784.1, read on the forward strand.
TTTAACATTCTTTGGTACTCTACATGTGTACTCTTACTAGGTACTCTTAGATGATACTTGTTACACGTGTACTCTACAACTTGTACGTACCTACATAGTGTAACATCTGATAATGTGTATACTCGTGACTATGTTTTACTTACTACACGTGTGTGATAGCTCTTACACCTTGTCTCTACATTTGTACTCTCCACATTAATGTTACACTTGATACTCTACATGCTCCCTGTACTTCTAACATGAATGTACTCTACATTGTCGTATCATTGCTTTTACATTGGTGCTGTATCTCTCACTTGTTACGTCTACGTGTGTCTACTCTGACCACTCGTGATCCTCTACACTACAGTCGCTCACTTACTACGATGGGTTAGTGCTACATTCAGTACATCTACATTCGTCATTTCTTAATAGTGATGTAATCTTCTAGCACGTGTACTCATTATATGTGACTCTATATAGTGTACATCTACATTCGATACTACTTATCATATCGACTCTACATCTAGTTCCTTGATATCAGATGTTAACATATACATTAGTTGTAACTAACTACATGTGTACTCTACATGTGCTACTCATATACATGTTTACTCTACATGTGTACTCTACATTTTTACTCTATATGGCTAGCTCGTAACATTCTACCTCCTCATAGTGATACATCTACATGTTGTTCATCTACACATATGTACTCTACACAGTACTCTACATATTGTCTAACAATGATGTAGTTCTACACTTTGTACTCAGTTACTATGTTGATACGTACTATGTTTATACATTTTGTACTCTAACAGCTTTGTACTCTTCATACGATGTGTTACTCTATATTCTGTAACTCTACAACTTGCTCAACTCTACCGTGTAACCTCCTACAACATGACTCTCACGTGAACCTACTACATGCCTGCTTACTCTCAAGTTTTGTACTCTTCTGTACACTTGGTAGGATCTCTATAACGTTTACTCATACACTTTCTGTACTACACGATGTGTACTTCTGCACCTTTGTACTCTACACGTTGTACTCTACATGTTACTCGACTGGTGTGCCTCTAACATGTGTACTCTACACTTTATTCTTACATGTGTACTCTACCTTGTCGTCTGACCTGTCGTACTCATACATGTTACTCGTACATTTGTCACTCTACACTTGTACCTCGCTCCAATGTGTTACTCTGATACACTATAGTACTCATAACATGTGTACTCTCACACTGATCTACATTTGTACTCTACACTTGTACTCTACATGGTGCGTCTACATTGTATCTACATTTAACGTACTAGCATGTAGTACTCTACACTATGTACTCTACATGTGTCTCATAACATTTGTTCTACACTTGTTACTTCTAAGCGTGTGTACTGCGTACATTTGTTTTCTATCTCTACACTTGTATCTAATGTGTACTCTACCTCTACATCATCACATTAGCATACTCTAACACTCGTCGTACGTCTACATTTTGTACTTACACTTGTACTCTACATTGTGTACTCTACATGTGTTACTCTACTTTGTACTGCTTACACTTGTACTCGTATATGTATTACTCTACATGTGTACTCTTCATGTGTACTCTACACTGGTTCGTACTCTTACATGATATACTCTACCTTAACTTGACATGTGTACTCTACCTGTGTACTCTACACTTGTACTTACACTATGATGTGAACTCTACATTGCACTCTAACTTGTTACTCGACAATCTCGTACTCTCACACTTTAAACTAGCTACATTTTGTATTCTCCATACCTCCTGTACTCTACATGCTGTATCTGCCTACACTTACGTCTCTGTACATGGTACTCTAACATTTGGTACTCTACACTTGTACTCTACATGTGACTCTACTTTGTACTGCATACACTTGTACCTCCTACTGATAGTACTCACACTTGTACTCTAATGTTACTCTACATTTGTACTCTATCACTTTTGTCTTACATGATTTACTATAACATGTGTACTCTACACTTGTACTCTACACTTGCATACATCTAATGTAGCAACTCTACACTTGTTACTCTACATGTGTTACTCATACTTTTCACTCTACACTTAACACTACACTATGTACCTTGCAATAGATGTACATCTGTAACTTATTTAGTACTCCATACATATATGTACATCTTACCTACTCTCATCATACATGATGGTACTCTTACACTGTACTCTACATGTTGTACCTCTAAACTGTGTAACGTCGTACACTTTTGTGTCAACACTTATACTTTAAATATGACAACTGTACTCTACAGCTCGTGTGATCCTCTTACATTTTACTCCCATACACACATATACATATACACTTGTAACTCAATGGTGTCTCATGACTACTTGTTACTCTACACGTTGGACTTACATTTTTGTCGACTCTACACTAGTGTCACTCATACGTGTAGTACGTCTTACCAGTTGACTCTACATTTTGTACTCTACACTTGTCACCTCAGCACTTGTACTCTACAACCATTATGTTATCAGGCACTTCGTACTTCTACACTTGCTCTATCACTGTACTGCTACCATTTGTACTCTGGCACTTGTACTTGTATCATTTAGTATCCTACACTTGTACTCTTCATCTGTACTTTCTGACATGTGTACTCAATACACTTTGTTACTCTACATTGGTGATAACTTTCTTACCCACTTTGTACCTACTACGACTTGTACTCTAGCATTCTTGTTGAACTTCTTACTGAGTGTTTAGTCCTACGACTCAGTTATCCTACTACTTGACCTACTAATCGTGTACTCTTACAATCTTGTACTCTACATTTATAAATGTATACTCTGATACCACTTAATGTACATCTACAAGTTCGTACTCTACACTTTGTACATCGACCTCGTGTTACTCTACTCACTCTAGTAATCACTGTGTACTCTACTTTGTACTCTCTCACTTGTCTACTCTACATTTGTATCGTCTTACATTGTATTTTACACTTAGTACCTAATCATATGCTAACTCTACACAATATGGTACTACAATTGTACATGCTACATCTTAGTACTCTACATGTCTACCCAACCTACTTAGTTACTTTCCATAAAGCGATGTGTACTACATAGCATTTCGTAACTGTAACACTCTCTTGTGACATGCTACATTGCTACTCACTCCACTCTGATCTTCTTCTACCAGCTTGTATCTACAAACTTGTACGTATCAATCATTGTGGGTACTACATACACTGTACTTATAGCTCACTTGTACTCTACACTTGTACTCTACTTTGGCCTGTGACATTGGCTGATTTTGTGGGCCGTGGAGGTTCTCAAACGCCTTTAACCGTCTGGGCTGAGGACCACAAAGGGCTCTGGTTTGGAAGTTGTGTCAATTGCAGTATACATTAATGAATGTCCAGTAGGGGGCGGTCGGTGGTCGTTTTAAAGTATTCCTATTATTCTCACTGTTGCTTTGTTTGATTGACTCAAGAGTAATACATGTAAACATTATGACAAAACGTATGGTCTCTTATATATTAGCAGTACTTTTGTGTTGTGTAAATATACAGCCACCTCAGCTTCTCTGATCTTCTGTTTCCAATAGAAATATCTGAAACGATATCGATATCACCGATATTTGAACCGATATATATGCTCCACCTCTGAAAGTGAATACAGAACCAATAAAACATTTGATACACAGATTTATTGTTTCTACTTTCTTCTGAAGACGCTTTTCACAGCAAAATTGACTTTTAGTCGGAACAAACAAATGAAATAAATATTAAATCTAAATGTATCAAAATGACTCAAATCAAGAGTCTGAATTCGAGTCGTTTTAACTTATCTAGATTTTCTTTGATTGCAGCGTGAAACAGAAGAAGAAGATGAGATTCATTAGACACAAATCAAGGAACAGAAGATAAAGAGATGCCAAAGCCCATGCCACACCCAACTCACCCATGCCAACGCCCACTCACCCAAGCCAACGCCCAACTCACCCATGCCAACGCCCAACTCACCCAATTGCGCAAACTGCTCCAACTTCACTCAGAGTCCATGACAGACCCATCAGCTCAACCACATGCCAACGCCCTAGACATCCAACCTCCATGGCCAACAAATACGCCTGAACTGCACCGCATGTGCCAGACGCCCAACATCACCCAGAGCCAAACGCCCAAACTCAACCCATATCTAGCACTTCACAGCCCAACCTCACCAGCGCCTCAAACAGCCTCATTAGGCAATCACCGCATGCCATGACGCATTCAACATCCCACTAAGCAATTACGCCCATTTCTCAGCCAAGCCATAGCCCAAATCACCATGTGCTCCACGCCCAAACTCATCCAAAATATTTGAACTCAACACACCTGTATCATCTTTTTCATAGACGTCAAGCTTCACGTCAAAGAAAGCAGATCCGGTCTCACCCATTACAAATGTCTTCACAGTACTGGATCGCCAACTGATGGGAAGTAAAACCCAGCATGCCAAACTTACTTTGGCCACGCCCAATCACCCATCAACGAACAACTTGTCCCGCCCAATGATACTGAAATGATAGACTACTGGCCCAAATCACCCATTGAAGTAATCAGTTCAACTCATGCGCGTAGGATTCACGAACTTACTGGTTCGCTGTATTTTTGTATCTTTACGGCTCTCTGGTCACCCTAGTTTTGTCTTATATTTCTAAAAATTAATAAAAAAATCCTAATTAAAAAATTCAATTAAGGAAAGAATGTGTACACAACCTGTACCACAGGTGCGAGTCCTGAGCGGCAAGTCCATCTGAAACACCAGTGCTTGTGGGTCCTGCTGTTGCCATCTGTAAGCAGAGCGGGCAGTGGAATGCTGATGTGGCGTTCCATCACAGAAAGCATCAATCTGTGAGAGTGACGTTTAATCCCAGGCCTGACCAAGTATGGGACACACCAGCCCTTTATAGACACATGGCACGTGCACACAAATCACACTCGCAAAGACAAATCAAGCACCAAGGTAAACAGACAATTGTTTAGGTGATTTGGTCAAACAATTATTTTGAAATTTACTCTAGTTTTGATGAGATGTCATGGAATTTAGTTGAAAACATCTGTATTAAAAACATAGTCAACCAAAACAAAAAAGACTGTCATTGGGCTTTTCTTTGATAGAGAAGGCGTAAGCTGAACAAAAACGGTCTGCCTGGAGAAACGGTCTCTACTCCATATGAATAGTTCTTCATCAGCCATAAAGAACTGGTTCTCCTCCTGAGTGGGTCCAGCTCCACACAGTCTATCTGCAAGTTGAGGCGCGTTCGCCTGTCCGTCCGAGGGAGTCAGATCTCTCCTTCACTGTTGAACTCCTTGAGGTTTCTACTTTTTCCCAAAGAGGTTTGGTAGTTTTTCCTGACCGAGAAGGAGGGTCTAAGGACAGGGGAGCTTGGGACATCTGTCTAAGGACACGGGATGCTGGGACATTACCAAGTCCCTATGAACATTGTTTATTCTGCTTTTATTCTGTTTTTCACTGTCGCCCCTCGAGGCTACTACTGTTGTGATTTTGGAAGTTAAAAAAAATAAATTGAATTGAATTTTTAGTGCACGGTGCACGGTGGCAGAGCGGTTAGAGCTCTCGCCTCCCAAGAAGGAAATCATGGGAGAACATTACATCACATGATCTCTCTGGGTGGAGTCTGCATGTCCTCCCCGTGTTACCGTGGGTTCTCTCCGGGTTCTCCGGCTTCCTCCCACCGTCCAAAGACAAAGACATGCCTGTGTTTGGTAAATTGGCAGCTGTAAATTGGCCCTAGTGAATGAGTGTGAAAGTGAATGGTTGTCTATGTTTCTGTGTTGGCCCTGCGACAAGTTGGCCACTGTCCAGGGTGTACCCTACCAAAGGCCCAAAGGCACTGGGATAGGCTCCAGTCACCCGCGACCCCTAATGGGAACAAGCGGTAGAGAATGAATGAATGAATTAATTAATGTTTAGTAGTCAACAAACATCTGTACATTTAGACATATTTTAAAGTGCTTTTTCAACAGCAAAAACATGATTACATTGACAAAAACTATGACCAAATATATTCATCAACAAAATAACAATGCTAGCAATAGGTGTGTGAAGTCACGTGGAGAGACTTTAAAAACAGAGCTATAAAAAGACACAGGGGCTCAGAGGAGATATCTTTGCTGCGTCTGTCGACTGTCTGTGACTTTGACAGAGCGGCGCAGAGATGCAGGTGGTCAAGGCGAACAAGGAGCTGATGTATGGAGCGATGCTGTCTCTCATGGGCACAGAACAATAGTCCACTTAAACCCACTGTCCATTTTTGAGACCAGAGACAAATGAAGGTGTCCTGTTCTTGTGTCAGGTGCCATCTCTGAATTTATTTCTGTCTTATTTCGCAAGATTTGATCATTTCTCATCATATTGTCAAAACATGTTCTCTCCTGGTTTTTTAAATTAGATAAGCAGCAGAAGAAAATCATCACCTCTTTCCTTTAACCGAATAACCATAATCCAATTTAAATATGAACTGTCCAATTTCCCATCAACACCACAGCATATAGTGTTGTGTAGTATCCAGTGATGTCTTTTCTCCCAAGTTATTTTCTTAACTCATTAAAAATATTGTATACTCCTGCCACCCTGCCACACAAACATGTTATTAACACAAGCATGTATTTTTGTTGTTGTTATTATCATCATTATCATTGTTGCTTGTTACTATATCACTGTTATCATTTTTATCACTTTTGCTATATCATTACTATCACTATCATCACAACTGTTGTCCTGAAAATACTGACACCCCCCATCATTTCTTGTGTTTTTTAATGCACCACAGTGTAGTAAGGGAAATGTACTCACACCAAAACACACTCAGGCTGGCAGGACCGACGAGAGGTGGTTTCCTTAAGACAGCATCTCTGTCCCAAGTGGAGACGCTCGTAAAATGTCCTCTTTCTTTTAAAGCACCTTAGACACTAAACATATATATATATATATATATATATATATATATATATATATATATATATATATATATATATATACACACACACACACACATGCATACATATACATATATATGTATATATGTATGTCTGTGTGTGTGTGTGTGTGTGTGTGTGCGTGTACATTATATGAATGTATAATAACCCATTCATATAATGTGAATGGATTGAAAAAAAATTATATATATATATTCAAAATTTTCAGTTATTTAAACCTCAGCTAATAAGACATATGACAAGCAAGACTAAACCAGGTTTTCACCAAGGACCAAAACCATATTAAAGCTAGACTAAATCAGGTCTTCACCAAGGACACCAAGGAGATTTAGGGACTTAAACAGGACTATACCAGGGACAACACTAGGACTAAAGCAAGATTAAAACAGGACAAAAAATAGGGACAAAACCAGGACCAATATTATATCACATTGTTTGAATATCATTATACACAAATATAAAATACCCAACGACACATAAAACACTGGAGCAGGTTGTTCTTTGAGCTAGTTTTTACCTTGCAACTCCTATTCCATTGCTCATTGAGGAAGTCATTGCAATGTCCTCATTAGCAATGGTGTCATTTCCTCCAAAAGTACTTAGCTTTGTTCCTCCAATGATGATTACGTCTTTTAATAAGGTCATGCTGAGACAACCCTGTGTCTGTGTGCTCGGGATTGTGCCCCTGCTGATTGTGAACATATCACAGTAATAAATGACAATTTCTCTGTTATATCATTATCAAACACATTTAAAAGCTGATTGCACAATGAGAGGGATAGCGAACAGAGTGAAGATTAGTGAACGATCAAGGTTACTACATAATGCGAATGAAACTAGTGAAGAATAGTTGAAGGACACCAAATCAGCAGGGTTTTCTAATCAATTTGAATTAGCCGAGCGTATCACCTGCCGTCATAGTTTGGACCGGTGATAGAGCATGGCCTCAGCTGTCAAACACACGGCACTCAGTGCAGATCAACTCCGCGTCATTCATTCTGATATGTGAAATCACTATTTTCCGAGGCTGTACTCAGTTTTAGTTCATGTTCTCTGGCAAAGGTAGTCCTGACCAAGCCAAGCAAGTTCGCGCTGCAGTGCTTCTGACAGATAACTACAGAGGCATTGGATGAAGGATTCTCTATGGGGACGGTAAAGTGCACCTCAAAGTTAAAATATGATGCATGTTTGTATTTTTATTGGCCTTTAAACATGCTTCTTCAGTACTTTTAATTTGGCTGTAAAATGACTGTTAGCTCCACCTACAGATAGCAGAGGTAATTACATAAGCAAGATTGAAAACATGTTTGACCTGCCCTGTCCTACTGCTAGTGTATGCATGCAGTAGTAATGATCGTGTATTGATGGCAGAAATATCAGAATATCAGTCTGGCATTCACACATCAGGGAAAATTAAGAATGGAGAGTTTTCCACGTTCGGAGGTGAAAGGGCTTTAAACGGTTCAAAAAAGTACATTTTGCATAATATTAGTCCTTTAAGGTCAAATTTTGCTGCATCTAATAATTAATTAATTTTACATTTATATTTATTTGGTCGGGGACAGTGCATGTTAATGAACATGTAAACAGGCCGGATTAGCCGTGGGCTAATTTTCATTCATCCGTTGTCCCGCATTCACTCTCACAACACACTCTCATTCATACACATATTTTTAGTGGTGGGAAAACCGGAGTACCCCCAGAGGAAACCTACGCACACGTGGAGAGAACATGCAAACTCCACACAGAAAGGCCGCGTACCACCTGGGAATCGATCCCAGGTTTAAGTGTTTTATTTATCGCATTAATGATGAAGTAATGCTTGTACACTGTTAGCATTGGCCCCTGAAAGGTGTGAAAACAAACTTCTAAACTCATCACACGGTGAAGAATGCAGTTAATCCAGGCAAAGTTTCTCTCAGTGCTGGATTATGGCAATATTATGTACATGCATTCTACGGCTGCCAATCATATTCTAAAGTAGGATGCAGTCATTGGATGCGAGAAAGAGATAGCACTGCATTTTGTTTGTTAATAAGGCTCTCATTGGCATTTTACCTAATTATTTCTCAAGTTTGCTGAACATCAGATCAAGTTTTCGCCAATTGAGATCTCAGTACAGGCTACAGTCACAGAGAGTCAACAAAGAATTAGGAAAAAAAGGCTTTCAGCAATTTTGCTCCCTTCCTTTTGAACAAAACCTAGAGACTTTTTAAATGAAATGATTTGATGTCATTTTATGAATTCAAAGCATTGGTTAAAAGTTACACACCATGCCAGAGCTCTTGCTTTGTATAATTGTATACAATTTTGTATTTGTAAGGGTGTTTTTAAGTATTTGTTAAATTTGATTAATTGTTTTTTTGAATGCTCTATTTTATCTGGATTTATCTGTATATCCTGTGTGTTTAACGTGTTTTATGCTGTCCTGTTGTTAACAGGACGCTCTCAAGAGCCCTCCCTGTATAAAAAGAAATTAAGGAATAAGGATGTTAGACAGTCTGCTGACAATATTGGTCGCTTAGGAGAACTTCAGGTGTTCGGTAACATACGCAAACATGGCAAAACTCATACAAACACATAAGCTTGATACAAGTTACTTTCAATAGTAATTGAAGAAATGTAATAGGAAAGTGAGGAATTAGTTGGACTGCTGTCAATAATTTAACAGTTCATCTGTTCTGTTTTGTAAAACAATAAAGCTCCTTTAGTTGTCCAATTGTTTAAAAATATACATTTACATAAGCCAAGATGAGGGACAATAAAGGGACTATATGTATATATTCAACATATATTATGAACTGCTCAAGTCACTCTAACGGCCTGTATGTATGTATGTAGGCCGTTAGATTAATCACTTTTGTAACTTCATCCTAATATCAATAATCATTACTGTAAGGCATAAGCACCTTGTTTCTAGGTTTTGGTTTCTTTGTTTGTGTTTCTCTGTGGTCATTATTGAACTAGCACATCAGAGGTAAAGGTTGTTTCTGTATTTATTCAGGGGCTTGGTTTAGTTCTGTCTTACAGAAAACTCGAACAAATACATCCTTCAACAATGTGCTGCCTTCTTCCCTTAAGAAACATATCTATTTTTGTAAGAAATACAAATTCAGAAAAATAAATAAAGTACAAGGAGTAAATTGATTAGAAGTTTTTATGATATTATTATTATTTTATTATATTTTCGGACTAGGTACAATTTGCAGCCTTAGAGAGTTTTGAAGGGATCTCCAAAAATGCTGCCTTAACACAAAAATCTGCCAATCAGCTTTTCCCCCAAAAGGATTTGAAAGCAAAGGAAGTAAGACGAGCAGAAAAAAACTCACTCAGTTACTGCAGTTAAAGCAGTGGCTGTGACACTAGAGGATGTTTTTCAGCACTATGGATTTCTTCTCAGCAGGATTTTGTGCTGTTAAACAGAGACGGGGAAATCAAGAATGACCAGACTTAGGTTCAGTTATATTGCTGAAAACTCCAACTCAGACTTAGACCATAGATCATGACCTGACTAAGACCTCAGAACTAAAGACTTGGGTTTAGATTTGGAGAGACATTTTACCATTAGTGACAAAAGTTCAACCTAAATGACCATTAACTTGTTTGAAACACAAACACAGATAAGAAGACAAGGAGAAGAAGAAAAACTGTTGAATTTGAACTATATTTTCGATGTTAGCGAGTCAATTGGGACTGTTCTTGAATTAGATGTGCTTGAAATATATTTGATAAAAATCTATCATGCCTGTGGGTTTGAAAAATACTCAATACTCATATTCGAACTATTCACAAAAAAATCACCACGGTTCATATTTGGTGACAGAGAATAAATTGAACTTTTTTTGTGTCATGTGGATAGTCCCAGAAATGTACAGAGATATTAACCATGTCCAAACATTTCTAAACTTGCAACTCACCAGAAAGATATTCGACTAAACCTGTATGTGGATGTTGGACTCGTGATTGGCCGGTTGATTAAACTATGACTGCCTCAGGTCTTCTGCCACACCAATACTTTCAAATGCAGAATATCAATCTCTCATTCAGAGTCCACATCCAGTTTACACTAATGACTTCCTAAATGGATGTTCTGTCTCAGTGGTGGAGTGACAGCGACCAGGAACAGAAGCGTGAGTGCAGTGAGTGACATGCGAGGTGATTACCCAGCATGCTCGTCACATCTGCGCAGGTAGTAGCTCTGTGCTCCGTGGACCACCTCACTCTCTCTCAGCTGCTGTACTCCACTGTATGCATGACACCACAGTTTAATCATCACAATCCTGCCAGCTGCCGTCTACCCGCTCCGTCCTTCTTACACAATGCTACAAACTCCATAACACTTTTATCGGAGGTACCATGTTGTGCAGCTACACACAACAATGATTTTTTTTTTGCCGGCAGGCTTTCCCTCCTCAGATAAACAGTTGAATTAAAAGATTTCACCCCAGTGGTCACAAGAAGATTAAAACCCACACAGCCCCACACGCAGTTAACAGTATAAATCCACTCCTAAGCACGTTTTCACTCAGGACCACCCATTAGCAGCGGTTCTTCTACCTGCACGGGCGGCCATCGAGGGGGCAATTCTCCACACAGATACAAGA
>BJKM01000785.1:0-170000 GCA_015082035.1 Chaenogobius annularis
CAAAGTGTGACTGCGAGGAGTCAGAGAGCTTCAAATCACTAATGTATCGGGTCAACGGGCTGGAAGAGGAGGTCACCTATCTGAAGACCCAGTGTGATCAGGGATGCTGCGGAAAAGCCACAGGTGGAGTGGCTTATAAATGTTTTCACACTATTATTTTTGTAGTTATTGATTTCAATACATAATAACTTAACATAACATAACATATAACATATTTATATTGCACCAAATTGATAGCTTTAGAGATGAGTGTCTGGCTATAATTGGCTGAATTCTCCTAGATACATCCTCGACCATTTTACTTGGGCCTTTAAAACAATGACCTTCTCACCTACATAACATCTAACAAATGATATCTTTTTTCTGCGTTGATTCTCAAGGTGTTGACACCAGCTGCAGCGGCCATGGCACGTACCAGCACGACTCCTGCAGCTGCCTGTGTGACCCGGGCTGGGAGGGGCCTGACTGCTCCGTGTCTACCTGCCCCGACGACTGCAACGACAACGGCCGCTGCGTGGACGGAAAGTGTGTCTGTCTCCAGGGCTACACCGGGCACGACTGTAGCCAGGCAGCCTGTCCCGACAACTGCAACGACAAGGGGCAGTGTGTAGACGGCAAGTGTGTGTGCTTCCCCCACTTCACCGGAGAAGACTGCAGTCTCCAAAAGTGCCCCAACGACTGCATCGGGAACGGAAAGTGTGTGGACGGCAAATGCGTCTGTGATGAAGGCTTCTTTGGGGATGACTGCTCCCTTGGTAAGCAACTTGTCATCATAAGGGAGTCCCCAAAATAGTGCACACCTTTTATTGATGACTGATTCAAATCAGAGGCAGTCCAACATTTAGTGTAAATCTTGTAAATCATCTTGCTCCACTTTACCCTGTGCTTTGTCCCTCTCTCAGGAGATATTATAGTGCTATTACTTAAAGTATTTTTATATTACAGTTGCCTCTGTAAACAACACTGTAAATTTTAACTTAACTTAACTTAAAGTATTTTTAATACAAGCTTTGGGTCCTGTAAAATGCCATACCTTCCCCAATGGCCCATTCACCTTGATGCCTCCTGTTATCAGATGACCTGCAGTTCAAGTATTGATGCTTAAGTGTTTAGGGCTCACACAGGGCTTGTAATAGCTTGCTGTTGTCATGATGGCTACTATCTAAAATGACCACTTATATTGTCATCTTCGCATAGGGAAGATGTTCGATAAATGTTTTTAGTTAAATAATTACATTTTCTGTCTGTAGTTGTCAATGCAGATGAAATGCCTTTCATTGTTTGATGAAAATACAAATGTCTGATGAAAATATCTGATTTAATTAAACAATGTATATATATATATATATATATATATATATATATATATATATATATATATATATATATATATATATATATATATATATATATATATAAATATATATATATATATATATATAATTAGCACAATCAGTATCATTTGTCTAATCCAATTATACATCTTATAAATTTAGTTTGAGTCTTTTGAGCAAATCGCCTTTGACCCTACATAACCTACCTTAGTAAGACATACTGGTAACTAGACTTTTGGACAAATCATCTCCTAGACTTCTCGATGTCACACTCAGGACACATCCATCACTTTCAAACGCCACACTCACTGCACAGCTATATCTGTACCTGCTCCGGACCAGAAGTACTGCAAAAATCCCATTTTCCAGCAATTTGGGGTTAGACAAGCAGAAAGGTGAGGAGCAGCTGCCAGACATTTTATTTGGCTGAGTTCACTGAGAGATTGCGACAGTCATATTTAGGTGGAATGCTCAACATTTTCCTTAGTTCAAAGTTCAAATTCATCCATTAACATCCTGGAGATTTTGTACTGAAAAGGTACATATATGATTTGTAGGTCGCCTGTGAAGCTGCTCGTCTGGTCTTTTAGCCATGCTGCTCAGCGTGTCGGTGCTACTGAACGCCTGCCAATGTATAATAGCAAGTAATAAGCACCTTATGAAGATGAGCAGCAAAGCAAAACATGCAAAGTCATATTTATTTTTTCGTGGCCAGTTGCCATTTCAGCACATGCATGATAGATATCAATCCTCTCCACAGGTGACGCTGTGGGAGAAAAATTTGCGTTGTGAAATCCACTATCGTACTTCTCTAATAAAGCCCGAACATTGAAGCCAGATGGCGTGTGGGCAAGAAACCCTACTGAAAATACCATCAAAAGTAAACATAGCCCCTATTGAAAAAGAAAGTCTGATCAAAGCAGGTTGGTCATTAAATGTAGTCACAGTAGCTTTGGACATGGATCATTAACACAATGCAGATGTCATGGATTCTTGCAGGTTCACACATTCCCTTTTATGTAAGACACCCAAAAAGTGCAAAATATCCTTTCAGTTCAGATAACCTGAGGCTAGGCAAACGCTATGCTCAGTTAAAATGATATTAAAAGAAAAAATATTAAATGCCTGATTACTAGTTTGTTCAATGCTTAAATTAGTAAATACTTTACATTTTCTATAACTGTTACTATTATTATTACTAGTTCATTTGGTGGGGACAGTACATGTTAATGCACATGTTGTAGTTATGGGCCAATTTCCATCCATTAACCCTCAATTGCTCTGACAAACACATTCTCATTCATACACCATTGGACTTCAACCCTGGAGGTAAAGCAGGTGAAGAGTCTTTCTCTAGGATACAACTATGCTTTTCTTAAGCCCCTTCTATTTCCTTTGGTCTAGCCAGGCTCAACCTCTGCGTAGCTTCTGAGATCAGATGAGAAATGGTTTTCCCAACATCTTTCAACTGAAAGACATACTGTACATTGACCTCCTCCACTTCTCAGCGCTCACCTGTTCCTCAGGCTTCATCATTGTATTCCAGTTACCCCCACCTGCTGCTCGACTCACCACTTCTGCACCCAGTCATCGCCCATTCTGTCCAATTCTGTCCCATTTAAACCCACAGCCAAGGTGACATATCAGCTTTCCGATTCTGGCCATGCTCAATCTCCTCCTCCCCATCCTCCCCAGCATCTCTTCCCCTCTTCCCTTTACTCTCCTCAGCCTCATCTTCTACCACCAGTGTCAAGACCCTGAGGGGAAGACATCTCCTAAATGTCATCTAATCTGCTCCTGTCTTCTGCTGGGGTCTGAGCGCCAAAATATGCAGTTCGTTCAATTAATAATTTCTGTTAGAGTCTCTTCAGGGCGAAAATGCTGTACTCTATCTGAACTTATGCTAACTTTGACGAAAGCAACGAGTCCAAATAAAATTAAGGAGAAGTTGTATATTTGATTTTGTTCCATAATGTATTTTTTTGTATGTGTGTTATTGAGATACACTTTCCACCTCAATATAGGATTACTTCCTCTACCTACCTTCATTGCAAGTACTATATTTCAGTGGTGGAAACCTCAATGTACTAGAATTATTATAATCTTCATTTCCTCCTAACATTTTTAATTACGTTTTTCTTTTCCAAACAGTATTTCCATCTACAGACTTAATCCTTGTTGTGTATTAATTTATTCACCACCGCTACTCACAGAGACAAGTGGAGCGTGTTGATGCTTGTGTCTGGAGTAACATCAGGGGGATATTAACGTTTGGTGGATGGAAAACTGCCCGTGCTGCTCTGTGAGGAAGAATAAAAAACAGTGGGCCTCCTTGTTGAGCCTTGTGGATATAGCATCTAAAGCTAATGTGAATACCTTGCCGGGTCTTCCACTATAACGCATGTTTGTTCTGTTCCCTGGAGGCCAGTGCCTAACCTTCAGTCTACCAGTAGCATCTCGTCATGGCCACAAAGTCTTCTGGTTGTTTGCTCGTTGGTCTGTCTTTTGGCTGATGCCGCGTTACTCTACACCCGTTAGATTATAGACCCTAGCCATGTTTTTCCATCTTCTCAGTTAGAGGTCGGTACTGCAGATGTCAAAAAGGTGACCACAGAACAGTCTTCATCTGTTTAGATTACTACTGGAGTGAAAATGACTGCCTCTAATACACAGTTTTTCTTACACCAAATAGTTTTTTCTACCATTCAAGCTGTTATTTCTGACACTTGTCAGATAACTCTTAAGTTATGATGGCAACATTTCTACAGTAAGTGCATGTTATATCAATAGCATATGACAATAAAATTTAAATAAGAAAGAATACGAGCTCTTTTAAATGTACTATAAGAAAGACATTGTAAAATGTAAAAGGGAAATATGTTTTTTGAGTTACTATATTTTTACATCTATTTATTAATCTGTTTTATGTTTGTCTTGTCAGTGATGGGCCCACAGGGTTTGCGTCTGGTCACGGCGACTGATGTGTCTCTGTTGGTGGAGTGGGAGCACGTCAGAGGAGCAGAGTACTACATCCTGACACACCATCCCAAAGACGACGAGGCTGCTCTCAAACAGGCATGTTCATACTTTACCTTACCTTACTTTACTTTTACTTTACTTTACTTTACTTTACTTTACTTTACTTTACTTTACTTTACTTTACTTTACTTTACTTTACTTTACTTTACTTTACTTTACTTTACTTTATCCACTTTGTCTTTCTATAGGTTCAAGTTCCCAACACTGAAAACTCCTACCTCATCACAGGTCTTACTGCTGGGGTCACCTACATAGCCCAGGTCTATGCTGTCATAAAAGAAATCCAGAGTGAAGCAGACAAGATAGAGGCCTCAACTGGTTTGTACAGAGTTCATGTGCATGTCTAAAGGAATATATGGTCAAATACGGTGCATTGGAGCTTGGCAAGTTTGTACTTAAACTTAACAATACTTTATGACTAAGAACTGAAAAGCAGTACATGTTTGGTTGCCATGGAACCTGTGGGTGGGATGTATATAGCATGCTTTAAAACATACAACAAGAGGTTATTTTAGACTATAATGAGGCCATACTGTGATGTCTAGTTTAAAATTGTAAATAGAAGCTTAACAAACTCCATACCACGATTCAGCTCCAGTGGGATGTGCACTATATTAAAAAAAATAATCAAATTGGCATTAATGTGCAGACGTTCAGGAAATAGTGAATAAAACATTAAACAAGCATTTATTCTCAGTTCCTCTATACTATTTTTTTATCCAGATTTGACCATTAGATACCTATCTTAAACAAAAATAAAATAAAAACATACATTGTTTATTGAATCATTGGTACAATGGTTCAGAACACGGCGGGTCAATGATGTAGGTAAGCTGGTAGGAGATGTAATTATCAAACTAGAGTACAGTATATCATTACATTTTATAACATTCAGAATAAATGACAAGGAAATGGCTTTAAAATGTGTTTAATTAAATGCAGTCTTGGCCATAGATGTGGTGAGAGGCAGATGTTTAGTGACTGGATCAAACATCCTTAAATGCGGGGCACAAGGGACTAACACAAACAAACAAAAATGCAGGAAGACAGACAGTGGTGGTTCAGTGGAACATTTCTTTACTGCCTGAAGAAACTGTCATCTGGCACACACAGCATGGGGCCGCCATCTTGCATAGATTTAACCTTCAAAGATTTGCTTAAACTCTGCTCTGTGTTTCAGTCCTTTGAGTTATAGTGCCCACTTTTTGAATGTTAAAGTGGACATATTATGCAAAATCAACTTTAATGAGCTTTTAACCTTCTTACAACAGTGTTTCCTCTTCATTAGTTTACTCAAAGTTGATTCATGCAGGTTTGTGTAATCGTGTATTGTTCTGCTCTCCCGCTCACATCCCTGTACTTTGCTGCAATTATTTGAAAAATGACAACTCAAAGTGATTCATGTAGGGCTCTAAAATATCACTTTTCTTTTCACTTGCCACTTTTCAAAAATAAAAATGTGTACATAAATATCTGCCGCTTATTATGTCGAAATGATGGTTTGAAGAGGCGGGGCTTATCAGTTCTACGGTTTTACAGTTTTAAAACGGGAAGTTAAAGGACTCTTTTTTTTTTTTTTTTAGATCATTATTGCGGCTTACAATGAACACAATGTAAAATGATGATCTATGTATGTTTTAGTTCAATACTAAGTACCTGGAAAAAAAGCATAACATAATTCAGTTGTGGTCATCTGGACTCTGTTTTCAGAAAAACAAAACGTTTCGACTCTCATCCAAGAGTCATTCTCAATTTGCGACTCGAGTCTGGGAACTCCAGTTTTATATCCTCCTACTGTCCTATTGTAAAATATGTCCTTTTATAATAGGACCTATTGTAACCTGACTTCCGCTCCCTCCTCACTGAGTACCTGACTAGCATCATAATGCCCCGGGCATCTTTTTCTACAATCTCCTCTAACGCTACCATTTGTTTTTCATTTGTTTTTTTCCTGTATTGTAGAAGTTTCAACCATTGAAGACCTCCGGGTCATTGGTCAGACTGATGCCACCATAGAAGTGGACTGGAAGAACCCCATGGCCCCGGTGGATGCCTTCAGACTCTCGCACAGAAGCCCGTCAGGACAGAAGGAGGAGCTGGACGTGCAGCGCAGTCAGGAGGCTCGCACCAAACACACTATTGTGGGTGAGTGGAGACCTACAAGGAATACAAGCGCACTGAAGAAGAGAACAAAAGAAGATGGAGAGGCTGAGGTGGCTGATAGGTCTACTGCTGATCATAGTGGAATGATGAATGGGAGAGAGAGTGCATTGCATTTGTATTGGCTTGAGAAGCGATAAACGGAGCAGGAAATACTGGTTGAATTTATGCTACGGCTTCATCTCCTCTGACTGTTTACATTATAATTTATTTATCATTCATTTATTCATACATACATACATACATAAATTATTCACTCATTTATTTATTTATACTTTGCAGGTCTTAATCCAGGAACCGAGTACTTGATTTCTGTGAGAGCTGTGAAAGAACCCAAGGAGGGAAAAGCTTCTGAAACTACTGGGGTCACAGGTCAGTATGCCCAATTCTTTATTGCATGGCACTTTGAATGACAAAATGTATCTTAAAGACATCAAAAATTGCATAAGAGATCTGTATTCCTTTTAGCCTCTGTTAAACCCTCTATAAATCTTCAGTGGTCGTAGGTTAATATGGAAAACACACTAACTCCACCTGGTTTTACCTTCTTTTCAGGCAATAACGTCATGCAGTTCAATAAAGACGCTATACAATTATGGTTCGATGATTGAGGCTAGGAATTTAGTGCCTAATATCGCCGAGTGGATGGTTGTGGTAAATGGGAACATGATATGTATAGTGTAATGGTGACCTGATGCTCCCGAATGACTCGACTGAGGTCTGAGGTGGATTCTTGTCTGGTGGCGTTGTTTTTTGGTCTTACCCTGCTTCTTGAGGCCAGCTGCTCTTAACATTAGTTTGACAAATAGTCGAAAATGTCAGGTTAACGTTTTATTCCTTTTGATTGTTCTTCTCAGTCTAGTTTATGACCTCTTTACGTCACCATGAGTTGTCATTCGTTTGGGAAAGCGATTAAGGCTCTCTTTTTTGCATTTAGCGAGGAATTTTGAGCCACCAGAAATAGGAGTAAGCTACATCAATTTGTGTGCGCAATATTCTTGCATTCTCACCAAAAGATCAATTTCATCCATCCACATGAGATATGTCTGTGGGCCCAGATTTCCAGGACATTCTAAATGGATCTATTGCATCTGAATCAGGAAGAAGTTTGAAAATGACAATAGCAGTGTGGTTTTGTAGCAAAGCGAACTCCTGATTTTCCTGTTATGTGAAAGAAATTCTAATGCATCAGCCTTCAATATAGTGCAAATAAAAAAATAAAAAATAGACAATTCTGACAGATCTTGTACTGGAGTTCTATAGTTTATTCCGCAGGTTGTTGTCCACTGAGAAATACATACAGTGAGTTTATTCTAAATCTGAAAAAAAAAGTGATTCACCAGTTTAATCTTTAATGTGCTTATGTCTGTGGAGCAGTTATGTATTTTCAAGCACCTGCCTCTCATCTCTTAAAGTCAGCCAGGTTCTCTGAAGCTCCCGTCAGTACTAATCTCTCCTGTGTGATAACTAATCTTGCCCAGACAGACAGTGACTTGTCCCCACTCCACTGGCCACAATTCCCAATTTTCGGTGTTGTGTGAGGCGGCTTAGAGGTGATTGAAGAGGATACTCGTGAGCTTGGTTTGACACCGAGGGCAGCCCTGGTCTTACGGTGACTGGCATTGCAGCGATAGAAAAGACCACTCACCTATTATCTCCAAAGAACAAGCTGCTCACCTCAAGACAGCGCTGTAATACTCAGGGGATAAGGCCCACCCAAGGGAGCTATAGTATGCTTTCATGAATCTGGTGGTACAGTAGTTTTTGTTGCAGTTTTGCTTCAGTTTTTTTTTCATTTTCACTAAATTTCCCTAAAAACGAATCAACTGCCTAATAGTTTGGTGTGGATTCTATTTTGTTTTGGTGTTGCTTTGTACGTTTTATGCAATGTTGTTTACGCTTGCAACTGGCATAAAGTACACTGTCCTAAAGGTAATGATATTTGATGTACCAAAAATATCAAATATCAATTAATCAAGTTTATCAAGATATCTAATCCAATTAATTTTATTTATATAGATTTTTTTTGCTGTACACAAAACATTGAATACACTTGCTCTACTAGTGCCTATTTTTATATCTATTTTTATTTTTTACTATAGTAATTTTAAATTGTTTCTTAATGTATGCCCTTTTGATTGAATATAAGTTGTTTTATTATTGCTCAGTGTTTTATGTTGCACCTTAATGCCGAGATAAGTTCCTATGTTTGTGAATTTTGTTCATTGACAATGGCAATAAACCCTTTCTGATTCTGATTCTGATTCTGATTCTGATAACCATAATGATTACAAAAAAACAAAAAAACAAAAACAATACAAAAGTAAAATAATTAAACAGTAAATCAATTATCTAAAACAATAGTGGCAAAATCTAAATCAACAACTCGCAAGCCAGTATGCCTTTACTGAGAAGGAAGGGCATCTGGGTATACTGTATGCCATGTCAATATGCAAAATCACTGTACATACAAGATTATTGACAATCTCAAAAGGTAATAGCTAAATCTTTGTGGTTTTTTTATCGAGGTTTGAATTCACATTTGTCAGATACATCATAAGAGATAAAAGCCACACATTTTGGGACAATCCAACTGAAAACTATGGATTGCTATGTGTATACTTATTTCAGTTACAAAATCAAAAGAAAGGAACTATAACCAGACACATGCACGACAACCCGTTCAATATTCTGACTGAGATAAAAGCCTATTTGACTGTTGCTTCTCATTCTCTTTGGGTCTTTTAGCTATAGCAGATGTCCCGGCTGCAGGTCAGGGGAATCATGTTATCAGAATATATTGTAGCACCTCCTGGTCCGCTGGGACGGTCCTGTGCTCTGAAGCCTGTCCATCACACTCTGCTTTAAAGTGTCTATGCCAAAAAAGTGACAAATGGGAATGTGAGAGGAGTGCTTTATAATGAACTTAAACTTACATTCTGTGTCAGATGTGTCAATGTCGGTGTCATTGGAGGTACACGCATGGATTGTAGAGGTAATATAAACATGCTAATTTTTAAAAAAGCATTACATTTCATATATACCACATGCTATCTTAATAAATAGTTCCCTTATGGGTCCCTTGTTGATTGGTTGTAGAAACTAGCATGGTTTTTTTCAAATTTTCTCTATAGTAGGTTTCTAGTTCTTTGTGGGTTGCGGATGATTGGTGCTTGTCCCAGTGCTTATGAGACAGCATTGGGCATTGACAGCTAGTACTTTCATATTTATGAATTACTTGTCACAAAGTTATTAAGATTGAGCATCCACAGTTGTTTTTATAGGCAAGTCTGCGCTAACCCCTGACAGTTGAATGGTGTAACCTTTAGAGTAATATATTCTAGCAGGGCTATTCAATTTAAGGCCCGTGGGCCAGATCAGGGCCGCCAAACGATCTGATCATTTTTCTTGTTTTCTGGTTTAATTCCTGGTTTGTACAAGTTTAAACCTGGTTTTCTGTTTTTTTTTTTTCAGGCTTAGTCCTTATTTCTGATTTGGACCTGGGATATACCTGGTTTGATTCTGGGTTAGTCTTGGTTCCGATCTGGTTTGTAGCCAACTGGCCCAGAGACCACGGCCCCCCGAGAAATCTGGCCCTCAGAAAAATTAAGTTAAATAGCCCTGTTCTACAGTATAGTGATCATATCCAGTGAATGAAAAATCATTGTGTCTGAATTTGGCATCATTGACAATCCAGATCCACGTGGCAGAGTTGACAAATACTCCACAAAAATGCTGCTGTTTTGACACCTACTGTAGTTTCATTGGCTTTCTCCTGCCTGCACTGCTCAGCCGGGCACTGAGGCCATGAGAGTATGAATGATTAAAGATGGCCTGTCACACTATGAGCCTTGTGGTCAAACCCAGTGCTGAACATGTCACCTGTAATGGATAAGCTCTGGTCCAACTGGTGCAGCCCGCTAGCGTCTGTCACTACCATACTGGTGAGGAATATATGTGTGAACTCAGTCTTACTGTACATGTCAATTTGAGGAGAAAAATGTGGAGGAATAAAGACCATGAGATGTAATATTAAAATGATAAATATACGCAGAATTGTTGTAACATATTTAACTTTTCTGTAATGGTTTTGAGTTACAGCAAATTGTTTTTTTTTTTTTTGCAAATTCACTTTATAGCAATATCATATTTCTAATTTTATTGAACCTATGCGTCTCAAAAAGTCACCTATTAATTGTATATGCAGTGTTCAAATCTTTTGGAATTTGTTTATACACTGAAATGGACAACTGTAAATTTACAAGGTTATTTTGTGTTCCTTATCAACTGGAGATAGGGGCTCAAACAGGAAGGATACAGTGAAGAACAGACACATTCACTTTTAGGGTTTGGAGCTGCGTGGCTGCTTCCCTCAGTGCAGACGATGCCGTGTGCACATTGACATGAGACTGAACTGCCTCCCGGGATATTCACAGACGCTGATTGCTTTTGCAGTTGGCTCCACTTCCTCTTTGCCTCTATCGGATTATCACCAGGTTTTGGGTCGACTTCTACCTCTTGTGCACGTTCGGCCATCTCTAACCATATCAGCCTTTAACAAAGAAAATTAAGACATTGCTATAAAAGCTAAGGTTTATATGCGGTTTCTTCTCAATTTTAAAATTTGATACTTTGAAAAGTTTACATGCTTCTGATGCTCTCTGTGCCTCTTAACATTGTGCTGATGTTTATTTTCCTTTGAATGGTTTTTTTGCACCATCATTTGAGGCAGTTTGTTTTGAGTTAAGGCAAAGGACTCTTTTTAGCCACATTTCTTTTTTCCTCGCCTTCCTTCAGACCTGGACGTTCCTCTGGGCCTCGTGACCACAGAGGTGACAGAAGACACAGCCACAGTCACATGGGAGAAGGCGAAAGCAGAGGTGGAGGGGTACATGCTGAGCTATGAGACCAGCGAGGGCACCAGTCCAGAGTACGCCCTGGGCCGTGACGACACCTCATACAGGCTGATCGCTCTGAAGCCTGGAGTCCTGCACACTGTCTCCATCTGGGCCTTTAGAGGGGACAAGGTCAGCCAGAAGACATCCACACAGGCGGAGACAGGTAAACCTGTACAGGAGCATGCAACAAGACCTGAGAATTGGGCTATTTAAAAAAATATATATACATTATTTTTTTTATTATTGAAAATGCCCACACGTGCTGCCTTGGTGGTCGAGTGGTTATGGCACAGCACAGATATGCCAGGCTCCAAGTGCAGCTGGCTGCAGTGTTGTGAGTTCAACTCCCGGCTCCGACAGTATACTGCATGTCCTCCTCCCTCATCCCCATTTCATGCTAAAGCTGTCCTATCTAATAAAGCCTACAGGCCAGAAAGAAAATGCCCACGCATTTTGGCCCCTAACACAAAGCATGTTTTGTCAAATGCCCTGGAGCAAAGTTACACCCTTTCACAAGTACATGTTTTTAGATAATTAGTCTGGACAGCTCATTTAAAGGCACTTTTCTGTCGCTGTAGGCGAAACGTCCTTAAAAAGTCTGACACAGACATTTTGCCTTGTCGACAAAGCGTGGACTTTTTCATGGTTTTCTCTTCTGTCTGGTAATATGCCGTGAAGACTGGTGGCTGCTGCCGCAGTGAGACCAGACTGGCCTATGTTCACCTGAGCTTAACTAAGGAGCTTTTAATCTCTTTATCTCTCACTTCTATTGAAAGAAACACAATTATTTACTTTTAGCATGTGTTTCTCTTGAGAGGTTTTGATGAGACTAACAGACATGTTATGGTCACTGAGCCCCCTCATTCGTCAAACAGCAGGAGCACAAGGATGCAGTTATCAGAAGAGACTTGGAATGCAGATTACTATATCTTTAGCTCCTGATGTGTATGGTATTACTTTTTCGATTTAGATTCAATTCTACCATTTCTAGCTCCTCCACCTCAATTGTAATTTATAGCCCCCTCGCACATCACATGAATTTGATTTGGAAATGTAAGCTACACGTAGGGAATGATGTTGTGCTAAATATGTTTGTATTAACAAATTCCCTATGCAGACCTAGATGCTCCCAACCTCTCCATTCAAGACACCACTGAGTCCAGCTTTGTCGTTAGTTGGGTCCCACCTCAGGCTGAAATCGATGGCTACATTTTAACCCACAGCTCCTCTGAGGGCGCTATTGAGGAAATCCCTCTCAAGTCTGACCAAAGCTCTCACAAACTGAGTGGTCTGAGGCCTGGAGTCCTGTACACTGTGCACGTGTGGGCCGTCAGGGGGAGTAAAGCCAGCAGGAAGACCTCCACACAGGCCGAAACAGGTGCCCAACTCTGGAAATCTTTCGTTATTGCTATCCACCTAAAACAACAAAAGGATTATGTTTCAGTGTTAGGATTATAGTCCCTTCCCCTCATTATTCAAATATGATTCCATCATTGTAACTTAATTTTTTTTAATACAATTTCCCTGTTACCTGCAGTTTTGTGGAAGCAGAAATCAAACATTCCCCGCCCCCCCCCCCCCCCCCCCCCCCCCCCATCACGTCCTTGGCTGTCCCAAAGCAGCACCGAGGTGTGGTCTATCTGAGGGCCACTGTTGGAATTCTCACACGTTATGCGACAAAAGAGCATCCTTCCCTTCCCCTTTTTTGATTTAGTATAGTCTATAGTATACATTACTCTCATATGAGTTTGTGCAGCTAACATTGTTAGTGCATGGTTTGAGAAATGTAACTAACATAGACCTTGTATAACATGCATTATGACTTCATGAGAGCTATTAGAGAGGGATGAGTTCACATATGCTGTGTTTGATTTCCAATTATGAGAACTGAAAAAGTGAACCTGGGTCAGACTGAATTAGGATTTGTGTTCACATTATTTTCACTTTGTTGTCCAAAGTGGACCTAAATTTATGCCATCATTATAGTAATACTGCTTTCCCGTTTACTTTTATTTTAGTTTATTTTTAGTGAAATTGTATGTACCTTCTGCAGGTCTATTAAACCAGCAGATGTGAACTCACTTGAGACTTCTAAAGTCTAGCTTTAACAAATATCTTTGTCTTAGGGGTGTAGTCTTTTCAAAAGCATGCCACACTGTTTGATTTTTCTCTTCTTTTCCAGATTGAAACAGCTGTAGTTTTTTTTAGTAATTAACTTCTACTAACCTCTGCACTTAGACTTGGACGCTCCAGCTAACCTTGTAGCACAAGACACCACTGAGTCCAGCTTCATCGTGTCTTGGGATAAGGTCCAAGCAGAGATAGATGGCTACATTTTAACCCACAGCTCCTCTGAGGGCACTAGCGAGGAAATCCCTCTCAAGTCTGACCTAAGTTCTCACAAGCTGAGTGGTCTGAAGCCTGGAGTCCTGTACACTGTGCACGTGTGGGCCGTCAGGGAGAGTAAAGCCAGCAGGAAGACCTCCACACAGGCCGAAACAGGTCAATTTATTGTTATTTTTGAATTATGTAAACTTCAAACACACACGTTAATGACTATTTCAAATTGACCAAATTATGTTGAGGGGAAAAAATAGGGCTGAAAGTGTTTAATTAAAAAACATAAAGTAATAACAAATGCAGTAATTTTCAAGATGCTCAAAGTTGCTTAACAATTTTGTACATTATTCATTCTTTCAATACTCATAGGTGGTAAGCTACCATTGTAGCCACAGCTGCCTGAGGCCAGACTGTCAGAAGCAAGGCTGCCAAACTGCACCAACAGCCCGTCCGAACAACTCTAACGATTAACTCACATACCACATATATTAGGCAAGGAGAGCTAAGTGTCTTGCCTTCGGACACAACGACATTGACATGGTATGGCCATAACATAATAGTTACATTAGGACACATAATGTGCCATCTACATTACAGGTCAAGTTTTGTTTCTAATGAGTTACTTCAACCCTCATAATTGCATGCTACGTATACTGATTTTATGTAGTAGTTTCTTGTACGTTCCCAAATCTTTTTGTGATCTTATGTGATTGTTGTGTATTTTATTGTATGTGTATAGACTTATTACAAAGAGTAGCAGTGTAAAGAAAATGTCCAGGTCACAGGGGCGGTTGTAATTCATTGATGGGTAAAAATAGCAAAGGTGAGAGATACTGCGGTGTCTTTGTGTGAGTTTGGTGATCTGGAACATGGCTGTGTCAGAATCAGAATCAGAAAAGGTTTATTGCCATTTTCAATGAACAAAATTCACAAACATAGGAACTTGTTTTGGCATTAAAGTGCAACATACAACGATGAACAATAAGAAAAAATAACATATATGAAATAAAAAAGGGCATGCATTAAAGAAAACTATTTAAATTTACTATAGGATAACATAAAGATAGGCTTACTATGTACACAAAATGTACAGTTAAAATGTATAGATATAGTACAGAAAGTGAACAGTGCAGTGAGTGATTCATTAAATTGTAGTTAAAATGACAGGTGTTTAGAAGTGTTCATGAGTCCAAAGGCAGAGGGAAAGAAACTGTTCTTGTGGTTTCTGGTCCAGACGGACCGTAGCCTCCTGCCTGAGGGGAGTGGTTCAAATAGTCCATGTCCAGGGTGAGAAGGGTCAGCTGTGATCCGACCTGCTCGTCCCAGAGCCCTGGAGACGTACAGGTCCTGCAGAGATGGAAGTCCAACAGCCAATCACCTTCTCAGCAAAACGCACAATGCGCTGTAGTCTCTGTTTGTCCCTGGCTGTGGCTCCAGCGTACCACACGGTGATGGAGGAGGTGAGGATGGACTCAATGATGGCCGTGTAGAACTGCACCATCATCTGCACTGGCAGCTTGGCTTTCCTCAGCTGCTGCAGAAAGTACATCCTCTGCTGGGCCTTCTTGATAAGGGAGCTGATGGAGGGCTCCCACTTGAGGTCCTGGGTGATGGTGGTGCCGAGGAAGCGGAAGGAGTCCACGGTGGTTATGGGGGATTCTGTCATGGTGAGGGGGGGCTGGGGGGCCGTGACTTCCCTGAAGTCCACGATCATCTCCACTGTCATCTGGGCATTGAACTCCAGGTTGTTAGAGCTACACCAGGACACCAGCCGGTCCACCTCCCTCCTGTAGACAGACTCATCCCCGTCTGAAATGAGCACGAGCATGAGTGTAAGAGCACGCTGACACACGATTTACGCACAAGAACAGACAAAACAATGTCCACCGAAACACCAGGGCATCCCTCAGCGGTGCCATCTTGAGTGTGTGTCTACCAGGCAGCTCTTGGTCACAGTGCTGCATGATAAACTTATCTAGCTGAAACTCATAGACGCTCAGTTCAGTGGTGTCCATAAGAGCTGAAGGGTTTTGACAATCAGTTGAATATAACCTTTTGCATACATGTAGGAAAGACTAGGGACCAAATCAAATTGAAAACGTGAATATGTGACGGTCCAGTCGGTCATAGATGTGCCCTGTCTGTTCACAGTCTATGCACTTTCCACTCTAATACCGTGTTGAAATATATATTTGTTCCATATATTCTTTGACTTCAACAAACAATGATAGAAAATAATTTTAGACCTTGTGAGGGCTCTGTACTCCTAATTACGTTGTAAAGTCTGTGACAAATAACATATAAATGAAACAACAACTGATTTATATAAGTCAGACAATATAAAAGTACTGAAGTATAAAGCCCAGAAAACAATTGAAAATGAACAGAGAAAAGTTATAGTGATGGTATTTTTTGTTACAGAAATCGATGCCCCCAAAGACCTGAAGGCTGTAGATGTGACAATGGACACGGCCACAGTGACCTGGGTTCCTCCTTTGGCTGAGATACAGGGCTACATCCTCACTTACAGGGATGAAGAGGGCAAGATGGAGGTACTAATAATGATTGTTATAAATACAATATTCCCTCAGATTAAGCCCCTTCAATTTATGCACTGTGGAACGCTGACCTCTTGTGGTCGATAATACAGTAAAGGTTAGGAAGCAAATCTAAGCACAAAAGTGTTGGTACACAGTTTTGAAAATATTTAACAGTGGAAAAAAATAGCTGTTCAAACCCTGTTTCACCGATGCTGTTTTGAAAGTTGCCCTTGACAATATATTGTGTATATATATATATATATATATATATATATATATATATATATATATATATATATATATATATATATATATATATATATATATATATATATATATATACTATGGGAGGTTATGTATTTTTTTCAGACCGTTGAAAAGAAGCTCGGAGCCAAACACAAAAAACTTGCATTGTCTGGTCTGGAAATGGGCAAGAAATACATTGTGACCGTCAATGCTTACAAAGGCAACAAGAGAAGCAAAGTGGTGGAAACTGTCTTCCAAACAGGTCAGTGTAAAAGGTAAAGTGGAAATGTTTCTCTATATTAATAATATTTTTTGAATCTTAGTCGGCATCACGTATCCATTCCCCATGGACTGCACCCAGATCATGAAGAGCGGCATCATGAAGAGTGGTGTCTACACCATTTACGTCAACAATGACCAGTCCAGACCCATTGAGGTGTACTGCGACATGGACACTGATGGAGGGGGCTGGCTGGTATTTACATTACAATATAATTAATTAATATGGAATGCAATCACCCAATAAATATAATCTCAAACAACATGTACAAGCACCTATTGAATTAAAGCATTATGTACAGATTTTCTCAGAAGTTAAAGTATATTTTTCTATATTGTCAGTGGTATAACATAATTTCTATTTTAAGAATAAGAGACTTTTTGTTTTTATATGTATACATTAGTATTAAATAATATTATAGGGCTCATCTTTACTTTATTTTTTACAAATATTAAAAATATATCAAGATTCAAGGTCTTCAGCACCTTAAAAAGAACATATTATGTAACCAGTACAATTGAATGCTGACAGCTGACCTCTCTGTCATTGAGCTCTGGATGATCTTGTACATCAGTGCATTGTGCTGCAGCCTTCAGTTACGCTCCTCTCGCTACTTTCAGGTGCTGCAGAGGCGTACTATTGGCAAGCTGGACTTCATGAAGCGCTGGAAACAATACATAGCTGGCTTTGGCAACGTGACAGATGAGTTCTGGCTTGGTGAGCGGGCTTTTGCCATTTTTTATGTGTATTGTTCTTTTTTCTGCAAACACTCAATTCATGCAAATGTGGTAAGTCATGTAACATCTTTTTTTCTCCCTCTAGGTTTGGAGAAGATATACGATCTCACCAACACTCCCACTCAGTACGAGATAAGATTTGACTTAGGCTATGGCTCAGAAAGGGTCTATGCTGTTTACGACAACTTCAAGATTGCACCAGTCAAGCAGAAGTTCAAACTTACCATCGGCAAATATAGAGGGACAGCAGGTGGGTTCTTTCACTCCTAGAATCTTTCAAAGTAAAACACCACTCAGAGGCAGCCAGACACGCACTGCTCAGTGTTCAGTCTGCTGCTAGAATAGAAGCGGTGAAAAGGGGACAAGGGCAGCAATATAACAGACAAGCTGGGAATATAAGGGGCTTCAAATTACAGGGAGCTGCTGAGAAAGCAAATATACTGTGTCACTGGGTAGAGTTTTTGAATTAGAAACCCATATTCACTGAGGTACAGGCAGCGTATATACGGATGCTATCTGGGGAAGCGGCTTTGAAGTCAAACACATGCAGTGCCACAGTGTGCTGAAACAACGTACGCTTCTACTTTTAGACGTTTTATTAAATTCTATCCATCAGGGAAGAGCAGATGAGGAGAAATAGGTGAACAGAGTCAGATGATGGGTATAAGTCGCCATGGTAATGATTATAGTGGATTGTTGTGGATGATTATGCCAGGTGATGCAATGACCTACCACCAAGGCCGGCCCTGGACCACCATAGACAATGACAACGACATCGCCCTGGGCAACTGCGCGCTGACTCACCGCGGCGCCTGGTGGTACAAGAACTGTCACCTGGCTAACCTCAACGGGAAGTGGGGAGACACCAGGCACAGCACGGTGAGTGGACGCCAAACCAGTGTGCATTTTGATAAGACAATGTTTAGTTTAGTTTTAGTTTGGCCAAGATTTAGTCAAAGAATTCCTTTCAGTTTTAGTTGACGATATGTTTTGACATATTTATTTTCAATGCAAGACAGACAAATAAGTCATTGGGAGAAACAAATCATATACATTACATCAGAGTGGACATAACATGGATGTAGACCTAACAGTTGTGCATAACAAGTGTGTTTTTTTACTGTCATAAATGATGTTGCATTGCTTCATAGGATATGCGAAGATGTGTTTCATAGACGTTGAGTTTGGTTTGGGGCTCTGGGAGTGAAAAGTAGAGCTTGGATCTTGTCTCCACTCCTCCTTTTCATTCATTCATTTATGCTTGCTTAGTTTTTTATTATTCGGCAAAATTATCAGTCTTTTTAGTTAAAAAACATCTATTTTTAGTCATAATGAATACTTTTTTTTTTTTTTTTACTTTGTATTTAGTTTAGACAATATCTTAGTTGACAAAATGAACACTGAACACGGGTTATGTTATTTATTATTCACAGCAACTACCAAGTGCAAGTAGTCACACATTCATTACGTCAGTGGAATTTGGAGATAGTAGGCAGCAAGGTAGGCAAGGCAAGGCAAGGCAAGTTTATTTGTAGAGCACAATTCGTACACAAGGCAATTCAAAGTGCTTCACACAACAGGAAAAAATGCATTAAAATCACAAAGACATGACAGAAATCACAATCTTATAGTAGTAAAAGACTCAAAGACTGTCTGGAGGTTAAAATCCCACTGATTTGATATTGTTACTGATTTGTACTGTGTTAATATGTTAGTACAAAAGCTTTGGGTCTTAAAGGTTCTATATGAAGTCATTGCTTTATTATTGTTAGTTTATGGTTTTCTTTAATAGGTAAATAAATAGGTACATATCTATTTTTTCAATATTTCCTAAATAGTTGAACTGGGATATGATGCAGCAGACACCCACTTATTATATAAAAACAAAAACAAGACACATTGTTCGATACCATTTTATCTTGCTATTAAGCCTGGTTTCACTTTGATAAAACAGTGGAACTGAAATAAAACAAAACACGGTACCTCGTCCATCATGTAATTATCACAAAGCCAGAGGTATTGTATGTGAGAGTTAGTTCCATGTTTCCTCCCTGGGACTGAGCTTGTTTTGTGTTGTCCGGTACAGGAGAAGTGGTTTGAATCCATCAGCAAAAATAATAAAAGACATTTTCACTGCAGCTATAAAACACATGTATTTTCTCACATGTGTGCTTTCTGGGCTCTATTTTATTTGGGTCTTCTTACTTGTTTTTAGACAATTTTGTTTACATT
Source organism: Chaenogobius annularis (assembly GCA_015082035.1). Lineage (NCBI taxonomy): Eukaryota > Metazoa > Chordata > Actinopteri > Gobiiformes > Gobiidae > Chaenogobius > Chaenogobius annularis. The sequence continues at coordinate 19,807 of BJKM01000785.1, forward strand.
GGTTTCTGGTCAATTATATACTAGTATGCCATTTTTACTTTGATTGTAATTTTTGGGATAGCAGAATTGTCCAGATTACCATAAAAGAAGAATTAAAGAAAATAACTTACATTAATTTGTAGATTTAATTTCTCCTTCCTCTGTGTGTTTGTGCCACTGACAGGGAGTGAACTGGGAGCCCTGGAAAGGTCACCTGGACTCCCTGGACTTCACCGAGATGAAGATCCGACCTGTGGGAACCATGGCCAGCAGGAAGAGGAGGTCACTGATGAAGAACAGGGGCACAACTGTGGAGAAGGTTTAGAACAGACACCTCTGTCAACTGTCCAGCAGCAGCCAGCTGAGTTGTTTTTATAAAAACATTAGAATGAAGGGGTTCAGTATGACCTGTTACACGGGCACATGCAATGGATATTTACAGTTCTATAAAAGACAAAAACATGAAAACAATTATAACTTATTAACTGTTCCAAAAAATCAAAGCCACTATTTTGTTACTGAATTTGCATAAGGTGTAACCTGTTTTTGAAGGGTACAAGATTATTGTATTTTTACAAAAACAAAATATTTAGTTTAGTTTAGTAAATTTTCTACTCTCCTCATGTTTTTCATTATTTAGTGTAACATTTGAGTAGAAAACGACACCATTTTAATTTGTTTTTGTTGACTTCTCTTACATGAAAGTAATTGACAAAAAATATGTTTTTTACTCAATTACAACACGTAACCACTCGAAAGAAACCGGAAATGTTGTGAAAAGATGCAGCAGCTACACCCACACAAGTTTGCCAAAAACCTTTCATCCGCTCTTTACACTTTTCTATAATCTGTTCAAAAATGTTCTTTCTTGTTACAGCTAATTAAAATTCTTGGGAATTTGCCATAATTATCATCAACTCCTGTTTCCGTGCAATTTAAACCAAGAAACAGAAGCAGTAGCCAGTAGAGAAGAAAACAGTTATTGCATATAATTATATTTTTTCGTCCAACTAAATCAAGCTAAGTGTGTGTGTATTAATTGTAAGTTTTATGACATTTTCTTCTGTGTATAGTATTGTCATTAATACAAAAATGTGAAAAGTGTAAGTGTGTGTTTGTTCCTTTTTCTTGATTTTATTATTTGGAGGCATAACAATGTTATTTCTGTAAAATATCAAATAATGTCAATATATAATGTTCATTCAATTTGCCATATCACATCAAATGTCATAATTGCTTAATCTATTCCCAAATTTCGATCCGTACAACTGACACAGATTAATTTGGCCCGGATTTTACATCTTAATCACTTTCCAATGTAAACTGTTGGGGACCGTGGCATGGATAGGGCTCATCCATCAATCTCCTGCTAATGTGTCACAACTCATTTGGGCTTTACGCCTCTCATCATCAATTTTGCATTTTCATTCAGAACCATCTGGGCCCACAAGCTTTTAACACGTCCTGTCCCCAATCCGTCTTCTAAAGGTCACCAGAGACTGAGTAACAAACTGTTTACAACGCTCCTAACTCAGGCAAATTGGAAAGTTTGGGTGCTCATTTTGCCTGGCAATGTGCACAACTAAATCTATTACTTGCATAATATTCTTTTAGAGACAGACCAAGCATTAGAATTAAACTGTAGGCCTATTGTCAACAGGATTTCAATTTGTTGGTTTATACATTGAGATTGTGAGCAAGATAAACCATTATGTAATTATTGTTCATTTTATGTCCCCTTGCATTGTACAGACACATGTTCCTAAAGGTTATATAATATACAGGACCATCTCAAAGTATCATTACACCCTGGTGCTGCGAGATCCTGGTACCCCCCATTACACATGTTTTTACAATTTAAAAGTGAATATTGAAACTCCTAAATTGAGCTTTTTATCATTACATTCAAAATAATTGACACAATACAACAAGGCTGATGAAATCAATATGCTTTATTCAAGTTTTGATAAAACAAAAGTTAGATTTTATATAAATAAAATATATTTTATTTATATATATATATATATATATATATATAAATATAAATATATTTATATATATATATATATATATATATATATATATATATATATATATATATATATATATATATATATATATATATATATATATATATATATATATATATATATATATATATATATATATTCCAAATGTTTTTAAGTGAAAATGCAAACCATTAAAAATTGCTGTGGGACGGTGCTATTAGTAAAGAGACGCTCTGCTGCTTAGACCCTCTCAACTCCCTTGTGTTTAAACTGCATTGACAATATGCATTATTCAGGCCTTTTGATTTGCTTTTTGAACAGCTTAAGGTTTTACATCTTAAAATAATCTTTATATAGAAAACAAAAGTAATTCAGCCTTGATTTCTTCGCTCACAGAACATAGCCAGCAGGTGTTGCAACAATCGACTTGTCTTGGCCTTTTGCTAGTGCTTTGAGGAATTTAAATGAGGACGTAAGTAGTGCTGTTTAAATGTTTGAAAGTTCAGATGCACCTTATGTGAAGGCTGAATTGTCCAGAATGAGTCTAGGCTGGGCTTCCATATGGAACAGACGCAGATCTTCTCAACTGTGGGAAGCACACAAATCCACAAATCCACAAATCCAGCTTTATGAGGAAGAACATTTTATAGGATTAAAATGTCAAAAAGCAGATTTTGAAAAAAAAAAACCGCACACCAGACGTAACCACATCACCTAGCAGATATTAAATTGAAGTTTCCAATAAATTACAATAAGGACTGCCTATGGTCTATGCCTACAGCATTTGATATAAAAAAAAGGTACAAAAGCGTGTAGATGTGAAGGTCTTTCCATCCCACAGTGGTAGCATGTTTCTGTGAGGAAGGTTCCAGGCAAAAGTACAAGCTGTTCCAATATGTAGTCGATGTGTAAAGCCTTGGTCTTGGTGATGTGTTCTTTCCATGATGCAGAGGGCCGTGGTAACTGTAACAAGGGCGGTTTGTTTGGAGAGAGACTGAGAATGGCACATTGAAGTGCTGTGGATGTTAAAACTAAAGTAGGTGATAATTAGAACTGCACATTTCACGTTCTCCAAAGACTGAATTATTATGGTGGGCAAACATAAACAAATCATTATTACTAGCACAGTTTTTCAAATCCAATGATACAAACACATTACATTTTGTTGACTTTTGTATAGGTCTATTGAACTTGAACTGTCCAAAATCATTAACACACTTCACTACCTTTGTAGGTCTTGATGGGTTTTTTAAACTTTATTTTTAAACAGTTTTTTATTGCTTCATGAAGTGGAAATTTGGGGGAAACGTAACGGGTATAGGCTAAACTTTAGTCAAATAATAGAATAACTTCACTCAAATATTGTTTAATAAATATGTAAGTAGTCCTTTCAAGTGCACTTTAGTTTGTATTAAACACAGTTTTATCTGCTAACTTAAGCCCTCACTAATTACCAAGCATTAAAATGTTTGGATTTGCCATAACTCTGTATGTAATGTATTCAGTTAGACTTGAAATGTCTGCAAACACATATATAGTATAAAAAGCTTGGCCCCTGAGGTCGCTTTAGCATATAAACACTTTAGCAGGTGTATAATGCAAATAATGGGTGTTAAGAGATGTGCTGAAGAAAACTGTCAGCTCATTAATTGCCTGTTTAAAATTCCACACCTTCACTGACCTCATCAGAGTGTCAGATATGGAAACATTTTCCCCACATCAGCAAAAGAGGGTTTTCAAAGGCAGGTCCACGAGCCATGCACTTAACAGAGATAAACATGTTTTAGTGAGGTTAGGACTCCTGATCCGTGAAATGGAACAAATTCACACATTGACGCAGTAATGGAGACAAACACCAGCAGCTTCAGTCAGAGTGATAAGAGGCCACAGTTATCGAAGAGGCTTATGTGCCGTAAGCCGTATTTACAATGCATAATATTGGTATCATCTGTGATGGGACATTTGGGTGTTACCTTCATGCACTTATTACACTTCAAGGTGCATTACGTAACTTTTCTGGTGGAGGAGATTCACTTGCTTGTCTCCATGGAGATATTATTGCGTTGCCTGTAATGTTACATTGTATGACAATACATTTATAAATGTATCTTTATTTTATTATGGAAATTTGTATTGAAAAATAGATAAAAATACCTCACCAACCTGAGAGGGGTTGCCTCTCCACAGATCTGACCTGTAATTTGGCCTGGTGGGTTTAATTCCATACTGTGCATTCTTGGCATAACAATCACATCAGTAGCTCATGTACGATACATTGGCAAGTAAGTCAAGCAGGCCAATTCTCAGCAGTTAAATTCCAAACCAGTGTTTCAAGAAGAGCAAAACAGTTTTCATGATAAGCTACATTATGGGGGTAGTAGTAGTGATGGCAATTGCGTCAACCACATTAACTTTGTGGTAGTAGTAGGTGTACTGTAAAATCTGCAACCCAAGCAGGATTGGTCTTCATTAATCAAAGTATAGCAGTGGAATATGGTAGTATTAAGCTCAATTTAGAATTGGTAGCTGTAGTATCAGCAGAAGTAGCACATGTGGAATAGTATGAGTCGTTATTCCATACTTCTATAAAAACGTCTATATTTTACATTTTTCAGGGATAAATCTTGCAAATTGAGTGCACTTTTGTATGAGTGAGTTTGAATCCAGTGGACTCCCTCTGTCAATAATGAACTAAGAGCGGCCCCATTTTCCCATCAGCCTTTGAGAGGAGGAGCAGCTTAGCGCCTGTGCACGCCAATGCATAAAGATGATGGACTGGTGAGTAGGCCTGTGCTTAATTGGGCTTTAGAGAACGTGGAATTCAAAAACACCCTCCAAGTTATTATTCAAGATCAGTTTTTACAGCTCATTAGAAATGATAGAAGTGAAGCCAGTTGATGTGTAAATGAGACCTATATACTTATTGGTGCATCTTAAAATATTATAATGCCATTTGAAATCTATTTGGTATTGAAAAATGTTGACGCAAAGCTTTTTGTAAAACTGTTCATCTTTAGTTGTGGAAATAGTATTTTTTTATGTATCAAAAAAAAAATTCTTGTGGAAATGTGCATACCTAAAGCTAATGTCTCCCACAGCATCTATCACCCTCAGAAAGATTTTTTTTCTGTAAATAATTAGAAAAGGAGTACTTAAACACATTTTGAAATCACTGTATTGTTGAAATGGCAATCAAATTAGATCAAATTTGGAAAGAATCTATGAAGAGAAAGTTTTGAATATGTTGTCATAACAGCAGCAGCATAACATTCATATAAATACAGCTGAAGTGAACATGCACAGCTTGTGATATTTTGCTCACAAAGGTAGGAAAGGCAAATCCCAAACTTGGATACTTCTTGTGTTTTGCTCTGGGTGTGAGCAGTGTGACTGGAATCCTTCTCAGTCCATCAGCAGTGATGTTGAAGTGCAGCAGTCGTACAGTCTTCTCAGATCTAGATTGTCCTTAAATAACTCCCTCTAATACAAAGTGAGTTTCACACAAAGAGCCTCATGGTGCTCTGCAGATTGTTTCCTTTCAAATTTCACATTCACACAGGGCTGCAGACGTCAGAGGCTGCAATCGCACTGTTAAATCAAATAAATTTCTAATAAAAAAAACATGCAAAATGAAAAAATAAATGTCTAATATATAAAAGGAAAATGTGCATAACTCTTGTATAACAGCAAAATGGCTATTTAATAGAACAAACTGAAAAGACAGAATTTAATCACATAAAATAGTATAGATCAATAGACAATGGAGCGCAACAGTCTCAGCTGCAGCAGGTCCATTAACCATTCATTTTTCCCCCTTTATGACGGGCTCTAACCTGCTAAGTGGTAACTAACATCCATTATGTGGTTGCTTTCAGTCCAAAAACACATTTATTAAGTAACTTTAGCAATTTATTCAGTTTCAGAAACAGATTTTACATCAGATTAAGTCTTATGGTGTTTAGTTACCACATGCAAGCATACAAACTAATAATATTATAATTTTTGGAAAGTCTATGGGGAAAAAATTAAGATTAATTTACTTCTGGTGGATGATCACTGTTGAACTCTATAGAACTACTGAAACCTCTACTTGGTTAATGTGTCATTTGATACAAAGATGTATTAAGGCCACTTGTAAATGAAATGAATAAAAATAAACAGGATACCAAAAACATGCAATTTTGCTTGAAATAACATGCAAATTTATTAGTTTTAAACATGCAACTTTGCTCATAAATTGCACATTTTCTAGACTGAAGTACTATGTTGATTCGTACGCACTGGTTTGTGTTGGATGGGACTTGTAGGAGGAATAATAAATGGCTGCCAACTAGATCAAGCTTTGGGTGACATTTGCCTTGGATAAACTACTGTACAGGATATAGCTCATGACTGGTGTTTTGCCAATTTGTGCTTCTCTTTGGACTTTGTTAAGAAGTTTGACAGTTGGCGCTGCTGTGTGGAAGATCTACTCTTTGACCTAAACTGACACTAAATCTAATCAAGTTGAAAGTATGTAGCTGGAGATGAGCCATTTCCAAACTGTGTCCGCTGTTGTGTGGACTGAGTATATGTACTGCACTGTATTGACGCAATAAAAAGCCATAGCCCACACACACGATCTTTCATGTCCTATAATAATGTGATGGCCCAATATGACAAACTGATGACGACTGTTTCCTTCTCAAGCCATAAACACTCTGCTGCACTGGGCTGTGGGGTCCGGAATGACACAAAATACAAACAAATATATGAGAAAAAAGTAGCAAATCTGTCATCTATAAGTGGCCCTAATACGCCTTCATAATTAGAATATTCTCCAACACATAAATCCATTTTGTTTAAAAAAAGATATACATTTCTAAGTAGCTCTGTTACGACAAATGTCCCTTTCTGTAAATTGAGCAAACCTGTCCAAACCAGTAAAATTGTATCCCCGTTAAGACTATATTTTTCTCTTCATGTCAACAGCCCTGGCACACATTCAAACATTGTTTCTCACTGACATGTTTCTCCTTGTCTCAGCAAATTCCTCATGTACCATACGCTGACTTCACGCTATTGTAAACACAAAACATACCACGGCATGAATGCAAATGAATTATATACACTATCAAACAATGTGCCTTAAACCATTCCCAGTGCGACTCTATCCGCCGTCATTGCTCCTGGCTTCACCGAGATCCACAGGTCATCTGCGTTCGTCGAGTCTTTCTTCTTTTTTGTCTCTGACCTCGCTGTTGCCATGGAGTCCAGACAACAGCAACAGCAGCATCCGTCGGTATGGCGACAGCAGCAGCAGTGGCAGCAGACGATGAAGGTGGTGAGGATGACGAGCAGAGGTAAGGCGAGCAGGACCACCAGGCACACTGTGTTGAAGATGCCTTGGTTGTGTTTGTCCGTCACAAAACTCCAGAGCTGCTGGAAGAAATCCTCAATTTTGTCCATTTTTGAGATTGAAAAGTCTGGAAAAGTTCATGCAAATCCTTCAAGGTTTAGGAGACCGCAAGTGTGAGTGTTCCCACACCAAAGTCATTAAGAAACGGCTAATTAATGCAGCCAGACATTTTGGTGACACTAGCTAGCTTTCATGTTCCTCTTTCTGATGCCTCGGTTTGTTTACGCAAGACAGGAATCGCTGCGAGCCTTCCTTAAAATGTCTGTCAAACTCCAAGCCCAAAAGCACTTGTTTATAACTTAGAAACTTTGAAATCCGTTATGACAATTCTTATCTCAAGGCAGTCAGCGAAAAGTTGGTTGTTCATGCGTTCCTCTCACATTTGCAAGCTTTATCCTTCAGAGTTTCTTTTTTCTTTTTCTTTTTTTTAATCTTTCCTTCCTTGGCCTTTTGCTTTGATTTAATCCTCTTCACTCATTGGGCGTGTCACTGAAAAACAACAAAGCAATAGAAAGTGAGGGCAGAATTTCATTTTTATCCTCTCAACTTCATCTTAAACTGCTGCCCTCGCCCCCATTCATTCTTTATAAAATATTCAAATTCTACAATAACAAAAACAATCATCATTTGACACGATACATTTTCATTTTACTTCACTGCATTCAAGAGGAGGTATGTGTATTTTTTTTATAACTGGACTGAAAGTACTTCATGTGGTTTGAAGGGTAATTTTTAGTTCATGATGACATTCTGCGTCAAGGTGCTGAGTTCAAGTGCTGACTTTGAGAACACACATAAAACAAAACCAAATATTGACATCAAATTCAAACACACAAACGTAAGAAATCGACTGGAATTGCTGCTGTTGGCCAAAAATCGGCACAATTCTTTATCAAAATCACCACATTTAACATTTTAATCGTTGGTTTAATACTGTGTGAAAAACTTTTTACTATCAAAGTACAATTTTAAATCGTTACCTACTTACTTTGACTTAAGTAGATGTTTGTATGTGCTAGTTCGACTTTTACTTGAATCTTTTTTGCTGTTCTTTTACTCTAAGTAACAACATTGAGTACTTACAAAGTACTAAAATTAATATTTTCAGATTTTTTTAATAGAAATTCTAGATCTAACTCCACGTCACTACAAAACAAAACAATAAAATGGAAAAATAAAGTGAGACAAGAATTTATGTTACCCCTTTGACAACTTGACATTCTATTTTGTCCCTCTCTTCCTCTTGTCCATCTGTCAGTGCCTGTTGCATAGCCTTCCGGTCGATGTCAGCTCCACATTTTCAGCGCTCCGTCTCATTAATACGGCACACGGCTCATTGAGGATTCAGGGCAGATAGCAGAGGGTCCCGATGAGGAGGAGGACAGGGCAAAGACACAGGATAAACAGGAGGGAGGATGTCTGAGCGGGCGGAGGAAAAGGTGAGACACTGATGGAGGTAACATCTTTCTAAAAGGCCTGAAGAGTGTCAGGGGGAGGAGGGCAGGAGATTCATCTGAATATAAGGCCATAATGGCTCCCATCGGGCACTGGCCATTAAATCTGGACGTTTTATGAATGTTAGCCTTCTTCATTATTTCAAGGACTTTTTAAGTTACAAAGTGCACCTTTAAATAAAGATAGCTTCTGCTTGTGGGGAGCAGACAGCTTTAGTTACGTCTTAAAAAGAAAATGAAGCAACTGGATGGACAAAAATGATCTGATTTGTATCATCCACACCTAATTCTGCGCTTTCATTTTTATTCCATACTTTTTTTTACTTTGGCCCGAAAGTTTGGACAGGACAGCTGAAGTTTGAAATGGGAAGAAAGAGGGTAGAGACATTCAGCAAATGTTTAATGCCTGGAAGCAAACCCCATAATGCTGAGGTAGTAAAAACCTTTGACTTTCGCACCACTGACGAGCACATCAAACTAAAAAAAGTAAAACGTTGTTTCAGTACAGCTTTGAATATTATGGGCTGCCTGCATCTAATAATAGAGCATTTTATTCTGCGCAAAGCATGCTAATGTTTGCTTGTTTTTCACGTTTTTAAGATGTAAAAATTAGGTACAGAACCTTTAAGATGTACTAATCTCGCTTACCATGACAAATGACTGTAGTTTGTATTTGTGGCTCCTACAATTGCACCTCTTGTGACTTTAAACCTCAAACTAGTTGCAAACTTCCACTTTATTTACTCAACAGGAAACTCAGCAACTCAAGATTTAGGCAGCACTAGAGATAATGAAGGCCACACAATTTTTCTTTCTGTTTTAATTTGTAAAATATAAGGAGAAAACAAGCGAAACTGTGAAATTGTAAAAGTTTATATTAACCTATAGATTTTAAGAGTAAACATGTTTATTATTGTGTTGTTAGATTTTATTTGATTATTTGAGTTCTGTGTCTGGGGACCCGACTCACCCACAGATCTTGCTGGAAGACAGATTTTTGGTCAGAGCTGTGGCACGACTGACTTTCACACATTAAAAACAACACTGTCAACACTGTATGCTGATGAACAATAAGTGTTTTTAACGAACATGATCCGGCAGCGGTTAGAGAGATGTGAGGTGTTCATGACTAAGGCTGTACCAGAGCTAAAGCTTGACAAGAGAAAGATAAGCGGTGAAGTGTTATCTTAATTATAGTGTTGGTCAAGAACAATGAACTGACGCTTCCACTCAGACTGCGTTTAATTTCAACACTGTCTAGTCCTGAAAAAATAGACTATTTAGCATTGTATGCGCTCTCAAAAAGCTAATTATTAACTAGTTTGATGATCCAGTGGTAATAACATTTTGACTAAACTAATGTATGCAAAGTAGTAGCACAAAAAATATCTGCATGGAACATTACTTTACATGGAACATTAGCCGCTCACTTCGAGTTTATATCGAGGTTTTGACTAACATGAATATCAAATGTTTAAAAGTGAATCAGCTATGTGGGAATTAATGCCCAAAAGACCTATAATTTAATTGAAATGTCTGAAACGTTATAAAACGCTAACATTTTTTGTTTTAACTGTGTTTTTTTGGATTGAAAACGAATGCGTTATGTACGTTAGTTCCCACATAGATGGTTAGCCCCTGTCAAGCCGTTTAAACCCTTGACATTAAATTTTTTCATGGGAACAATGAATGGGATAAATAGCAAATAGTCAAATTCTGATAAAAGTACTTTAAAAAAGGAAACAAATTGCAGAGTATTGGGCTTTGTCAAAGCACTGGTCCAATCTTGCAACGATAAAGACAGTGCTGGACTCAATAAATAAATATATCATTGTAGAAAGGCTGGAAAGTGATCAGTAAAACGTTGATGTTAGCCTAACAAAAGCCCATTATAAAGATCTATTTAAAACGAACTGGGTCATTTATCAATTTACTCATTACAATGTTGACTTAGAATTATCAGTGTCCTCGCATTCCACACTTTCTCAAGACGTTGTGCTTTCCTGCAGCCATTCACTCACAGGAAGAGGTCAATGATCTGGACACACAAAGCCAGGAAAGGCCTGCATGAGAAATATGTTATGGTTACACTGACTTAGCCCCTTGTTGCTTTTCAAGGAGCGTATGTGACCTAAAAGGCTCGAAGTTGTGACAGAAGGCATGGCAGGAATTTTTAATGGAGTTCCCCCAAGCGTAGTGTACAGAACATGGCCCCAGTATGAATATCTGATTATGTCCAGAAGCATTTTGCAATATGCCAAGACGAACTGATGTTTTATGTTTTAAAAGTATGTAGAGAAAACTGTAAAAAATAGAAGTTTAGAACGTTTAGCGACCAGTAATCTTTGAAATCAACTTTTATCCAGACACATACACATCATCGCTCTGTGTACATTTGTTGTATCTGAATGACAATAACGCTTGTCTGAGTTTTTTGTGGGATCATTTTGTGTTCTCTGAATTGAAGAAGAAAGTTCTGTGATGACAATTTGATCCTTATGGTTAACAACATGTAAAGCAATCGGAAAGTGAAGCATTTTCTCATAATGTCCTCATCATATTTCATCTCTAAGCATGTTGACCTGGTTTGGAGAGATTTTTTTCTAGTGGGAAATAAAAAAAAAAAAAGGTTCTAGATGGAGGAGTTGATTGTCTCAGTAGGAATAAACTTATCTGCTTATCTTCAGCGCCTGTCAAACATCCTGTCAGGCACAGCCACAGTCGCGCACAGCCAAAACAACAACACAACTATGTTCTCAACGCTTTTCTCTCAACTTCAACAACTTACAGTATAAATAAAACTTTCAGAGAACTATCTAAAGTAGCACCTTACCCTTTCAGTGGAAGGTCAGGTGTCTCCAGTGGCTCATAGTTGTTGCACTTTTGGCATCCAGTTCTGTGCGTCTCTGTTCACAAAGGGCTGATCTTGACACAAGTCTTCACTTTCTGTTCCTGTTTCCTCGTGTTGTGCTGCTGCCCCCACCTCCCTCTCGTCTCCCTCGCGCTCTCTCTCTTCTGGTCACAACGTCACCTCTCCCGGCCCACTTAGTCTAAGAATGGGCCCTCTGTGCTCTCAGCGTGGCGCGCCAGATTCTTGTGGTAACACACTCACACATGATGTCAGCCCGAAGGTACACAGCAAAAGAAAACAACGTGTCATTGATTATTTACAGTTCAGATCATTGCGTTATCAGCAGGCGAGCGGGTAAATGACAAACACGCAGAATACATTCAAAAGTTAAAAGAAGTAACATAAAAGAAAAGAAGTAAACCTAAAACAGACGGACCTATGCAAAGACACGGGTCCTATTTTGCAGTGGTAGTTATTGTGCCCATACCAGGTGCACAGCAGGAAATAATTAAACGTCTAGTAAACCATTATCCAATGTAGACAATGAGAAAAAGCTACTGCTTTGTTTGAAGTAACTGTTGATGGTAGTAGTGACAACAGCAGTAGTAATAGTAACAGAAGTACTAATTGTTGTTGACATAACTGTAAAATTAGCATCATACAATTAGAAAATATATCTTTATCAAATTTAAATGATTGAAGTTGAAGTTCTTTTATCTAACCCTATTTTGTTCGTACAAACCAAAGTACTTTAAAAGAAGACATGATGAATTTCTTTCATAGTTTACCTATATCTTGGTTCCACCTTTGACTTAAGTTCAAGAAAAACTGTGGAAGTTAAGAGTTAAGTGAGAGCAAAACTGCAGAACTGCCCATGGCGCTACATTTTTAGTTCACTCAAGCAGGAAAGCATTTGATTAAAGTCAGAAAGAGGACACAGAGTGTTTCTCTGCACCAAGAGGAGGGAGGTTATTCTGCTGAAGTGTTCAGACTTGTATAGGTGTACGCACATGCAGTTTGTGTGCTTAAAACACTCTGTACTGAGATACATGGCCCCAAAACATCTGTAGACATGTACTCGAGCTGAAAGTGAGCTGACATGACTCCTGGGAGTCACCTCAGTGGTGAAAGCAGTACTTAAAATACATACAACATAACAACAAAATATTATGAATATCAAAAATTCCACCACCATCTTGCAAGCTCTTGCATGGATAAAAACACAGCACCAGGTGAACTGAAAATATGTAAACAGGAACAGACATTTCTAGTTTAGAATGCTTCAAATAAACATTGTCCATTTCAGATCTTGAAGAACTACGGCCAGAGAGCGCTTTTATTAACGGCCTGTGTGTGTTGGATGGACTTCTGACCGCCTGACTCCAGCGACCGTGCTGGGAGGTTTTCTCAGCCACAGGGCATGGTTACTTCAAAATTTATGAGACAAGCCTCACCACGTCTACAGGTGTGTTCGAAGCGTCCAGGACAAATAGCTTACATCCGCCCGCTCTGACACACAGTCCCAGAAGGAGGCTTCTTTTTGGAAACTGGCAGAAAGTATACAGAAACAAATGTATCTGTCTCATATTGCAGCATCAGTCAGCTCCACCTAACTGCACACGAAACACTTTACTGCACAATCATATTATTGGCATTTCAACTGAATACTACGAGATAATAGATCATATTCTTTACCCGGTTTCAAATCTTCAATATATATCACTACATAAATCTGATTTGGAACATATTGGCTTTGCATTTTAACTGTATTTGTTATTATCTGCCTTTAGGATGTAGTGATGTCACCTGAAACCCATACATTCACTCGCCACACACTGAATGGAAACTGCAGCCATTGTTTCTATTTATCAAACAAAAAGTATTATGTCTACCGTTCCTTATGTTGAGCCGATGCCCCCCCCAACCTAAATTTACGTTCCATTTCCTCCCCTGTAACCTAACTCCACATATGTACTCCTCTGGGCCATAATGAGTGGAGATTTCCACAGAGAGCTTATTGAGTTCACCTCGTAGTGAGACAATGCAGCCCTTTATTCCGCTCGGCCTGTAGTTGGACAAATTGCAGGAAAGACCCATGGGCTCACTCTGGCCCTGTGATCACACAATCGTCGTGGAAACAGGGAGTGGGACGTTACTAGTAGCATTAGGCAAAGTCACATTGAATGACCCAAGAGACCCAAAAGTATTGAGCCCTGGCAGTTGGTTGGAAAACAAAACAATGGTCCAAATACTAGATAGATAACTGCAGTTTAAAATTAACTATGGTGTATTTACTGTATTTGTGACTAGGCTTTATAAAACTATGACTAAAAAATGATATTAGTTTGATACCTTTAATATTTCTGTGTATTCTTGAAGTGGACTAATGCAGATTATTATTTGGTTTATTGGCATAGTTGTGCACTTGTCTCACCACGTGGAACCACTGTTCTAATTTCCTTAAAAGGCTGTGTCCAGGTCGCCCTTGTATGATAATGAGGTACCCACCCATACCAGATTCCGCCTCCCTGTGAACTGTGCCGGGAGCCTGTACTGCCTGGAGTGGTGGTAGAGAATCTGGCTGCATGATCATCAGATTGAAGGTATTGAAGTAGTTTAAAAAAATACTTAGTTACGGCCTATATCTCCACCTCTGTTCATATTGATGACTAGATGAGGAGCAGCCACATATGTTTGCATTTCGGACCCCCCAGACCATTTATGTTCAGTTTACATTAAGTTTCACACTTTATAATGGGGAGGTCAAGAATCATGCTTGATCAGAAAAAATGCATCTGAAAGTATTGACTTTCTTTGGGGAAAGAACATATCTTTTTTCTAGACTAATTGTAAATTTAGCACTCTTTATGCTTTAGTGTATCAGGAGTGACTCTGGTGGCAAAAATGCTATTCTGATCCAGATTTAAAAAATAAATAAATTATGAGCATAATTATATTAAAAATATTCCAAATCACCTAAAACACATTTATGGGAATTATGTATATGACCAAGATTTTCCTCAATATTACATAGTGCCTCTTAAAATGACCATAACTTCGTCGCCCTGGCAGCTGGTTGAGAGACACAGATGCAGTGGGGACCTATGTAAGGTGTGTCTGTGGCTTTTTGAGTGGGAGCGCTAATGAAATGTGACAAAAGCAATGCCGTAGTGGAATCTGACATGTGTCCAGAAATAGCTCCTTAATAAAACTCTAGTTCCCCTGGCGCAGACCTACACCATTCAGGCCTGTTAAATGTTTGGCCCACATGAGTACAGTTAAAACAAAAACAGTCTAATGGTCCATATAAGGTAACACTGCTCAGTTTGGCTCCATAAACAAGCCATCCATCTCTGGAGCTGTTGGCTGGCATGTAAACTGTAAACTGTAGACTTTTACAACAGGGCCTGGTACTGCAATGGAAGTGTTTTAACTTCCAGTGAGGTCAGATGTTTCACACAGCTCAAAACTCCACTTTAGAATGACATTACGTTATGTTTCGCTTTTTGGTAGAAGATACAGTAACTAAAATTTTATTTTATCACTAGGGGCATTCTCAGTTCCTCTTTACAAAGAAGGAGCATTGCCAAATAAAGGGAAGTCTACTGGAAGGCTGTCCGGGTCAAGTCACTTGTTTAACCTGACACATATACACCACAGCCAACTTCTTATGCTATTTTAAAGGCTGATATCAATACTAAAACAAGTATTGAAAAACTAGTGTATACTATGTTTAGCAGGTATCAATACAGGAAAAGCAATAACAGAAATAGGACAACATTGGAAAGAATATTTTAAGAATGTTTTTTATCTGTATCAGAAAAGTATAAAATCGCATTATTATGATAACACAAATAAGGCTATTATTTAGTGCTGAAAATTACATAACATTATATTATCTAAAAATGCTTTTTTGATCCTTGCGGTATCAAGTATTGAGCCTTTTCCTGAGCATCGAACTGAATTAAAATGTAACAATTAAATACTATAAATCATCTTGTTCTTGCATGTTTATCTAATGACAAAATTAAAGCATTTCCATCCTCTATTTCCAAAATACACAAGCAATAATATGGTCAGAATTTGTTATCTTGACATTTTGCGGCAATTATCTTTACAGACAGGCTTTGTTTAGTCTAAATAAACTTTTTCCACTAAACCACAGACAGTTGTGTGGTCATAAGATATGTACCAGAGCACTTCCTTATTCATTTTCGTTCCACTGCTACCAAAATTAGTCATCTGTATGCAACATCCCTGCTATTTCAGCATTTAAGATTCATGCTGAAGGAGAATATTAATTTCTCATTTGTAGCAACTGAGACATTTTGACACAGCAAGCAAGTTCAATTAAAAATGTCTTGTGTGCAGCGTGAAAACAACTGGCCTGTTTTAATCTCTCCCTGAGTTTCAACAGGATAGTAAGTGAATGGCGGACCTGAGCGTGTCATGTTTCCTCATCTCGCTGTGAGGCCTGTATAAAGCTGCTCTCCAGGTGAACGCCGTAATCACTGTTAATCACTGTCAGTTGCAAAAACACACACCGCTGGTTAGGCTGACGCTGCATCAGGTGTATACGGCCTCGACAAGGAAAACGAAGCTGGAGCAGTTTGGCAGTCAACAAGCCTGTCTATCTTATAATAATAAATACACCATTACTATAGGCTACTTTTTTCTTTTTTTCTTTTTTTCCAACCACAGGGAATCATGAGAAACTTCTGTGTGCCCATCTCAATAAGTAGGGTTATTATATATACAGTGTATATAAAGATAATAACAAACCAAACAAATATTATTTGAGCCTCTAAAAAATACCTTTCATGAATAGTTTTAGAATGATCTTGGGTAATGCTTTAAAATTAGGTTCCTATTTATAATGTATTAATAAGCTCTAGTTATTTGTTATCATTTGGGTAAGAACCAAAAAACACCAAATTACAACATAAACAATGCTTAGGTCATTAAGAATAAATCAGCATTCAAATTGTTATCAGCAAAATGTTAGTGCTGGGACATGTCGCCTTGTGTCAGGCACATTGGTCAAGTTTATGAAATTTGAAATCAAAATCTACGTTTCCCTTAACACACACATTTTTGTTTGATAGTTTATTAACATTTGTTAGGTGTTATAAGCCAACAAATGTTAGTAATTGTCTAAGTGCAAACAAGTAACTAATGCTTATTAACGCCTTATAAAGCGTTACTTGATCTTGATTGATGAACTATTATTATTTGGTATTGAAAATTAGATTTTGAATTTTATTTTTTTTTCAACGTGGTATTGGGTATCACGTTTGTTATTTAATAACAAAATCAAATTTGAAGTTTGAAATAACACTACTCAAAAGTAATTGCAGATCCAAAAAGGCAATCAGTAAGTTTTGGGAAAATACAGCCATAGCTCATGTTCCAGCAATTACGGATGGTTGCTATGAGAAAACTGAAACGGATATGACATCTGGAGAGGCTGTTACATCATGATCCAGTGCTTTTATTAAGTGCAGCGCAAACACAGTTGCATATTGAACTATTTACCCGCCCACTCCTATTTGTCATCTCACTTTTACATGAAAAAGTGCTGAAGATTTCTTACAAAATTTAAACTGTGAGCACAAAAATGTGTTTGCCATTTCACCATCCCATTCCTGTTATTACCATTGCAGTAAAAAAGGTGTGAATAATACAGAATAATACAACAAATGAGCCTTTTCATTTCAAACAAGCAAAACTTAAGCTCGACGCATTTCAGCTCAAGAGCCCATTTTCTATGTGGGAACTGGCTTTCCACTTTCACAAAACCAGAAGAGCAAAGGTGTAATTACCTAATACCCTCTGCACTGTAGCTATTAGCCTGTGTGTATAAAAAAATACCATCAGAGCTAGTGATTGGGCATTCAGTCTTATTTATTCCGAATGGCTCCTATAGTGCTTTTCACAATTTAAGAGAAGCAGTGGAGCAGTTCGAAACCATGCCGCTAGAATAAAACAATTTCTCGCAGCACAACAGCTTGAGTGAAAAGAACTGCTGCTGTAAAGGGCATGCACCAACACTACTGTACAGAACGTGTGTGATGAAACAGGCAAATACAGAAGAGCAGACTGCAGTTCACCTGAGCGTTAGGTTGAGTCGACTTTCCCTCCAGAGAATTCCTGTCAAATGGGCTGGAGTTTCTGGGCTAAAACGCACCATCTGGGCCATGTCAGCTCTCATCTGCATTTACAAGTGTGCCCCGTGGTCAGGTGCAGACATGGGGGCGGCAATCCGGAGAGTTTAAGGATTCAAATTCTATTCCAAAAGACAAGGGGAATAGTTGAAATGCTGAATAGAATGCAATGTTAGGCAAATAACATAAAACTACATTATGAAACTCTATTTTATGTTGTCTTAAAACATTGTTTGACGGCAGCAACAAATCTCAATCAGTCTTGATGGAGGAACAAATTATAAAATGTAATGAATACAAAAAAATTATAGAATGTATTAAATAAATTGGCTCTTCGTAATCATTTTACACTTCGTGGTTGTGATCCATTTTCCCCGATACAGTTTATCACAAAAGAAGAAAATTCCAGGTCAGTCGCACGAATCCCTCCTGGACATCTCAGTGGCTGTAGGGATGTGTACAGTAGGCTACGTTTTGACCATGAACCTGAAGTGGGACATTACGCCGCTCAGACTGGAACATGTCTAAACCCCAGTTAGCTCCACAACAAAGATGCAACTTACAGACAAAACTAGCTTTTCCATACTACCTACAACAGGGACCAAAAGTGTTTGAGGTCGGCTGACACAGACAGCCTGAAAACAACCTTTTAGGATCCCATACTTTAGAGCATTCCAGGCAAAGCAATAACATCTCCATGGAGACAAGCAGGTGGCAAACCCTTCACCAGAAACATATTAATGTGCCTTTAAGTTTTGATTTAATGTGAGTAATATGGAGTTTTAGGATTTGCTGACCACATCCTTTTGCCATATAAAATGTCCCAAATATCTGAGCCAATTGATTCTTTGTGCACCACATAATGAGTGAATTGTTTAATTGCTACCATGCACAAACCCTCTCATCAGACAGACATCATGCAAATATAACTAAACAACACCCCCAAAACCTACAGAAAATATAAGAATTTCATGCCTTACCTTACGTTCTACTGTCCAGGAAGGTCTTACAACTTTGCAGAGGGTTTTGAACTTAAGTTTTCTCCAATTAGGACATGGGGCAATGCTGAGAGGGTCCGGTGGAGGGGGAGGGGGGGTGGACGTGTCTTTATTCAGATGCCTGTCAGGCCCTGTTAGCTGTGAGGGAGCAGTCAGATGTGAAGGGCCACAGCACACGGAGATGGCGCATGGTCCACACACACTGGACTGGAAGGAATGGCAGGGAGAAAAGAGCTTTTATTTAACAAAGGTGCATAGATTAAGGATCACAGTGCCACTAAATGTGTGTGTCCCAATACAATGTTAAAGGTGCACTACGTAACATTTGAACTTTTCACTCTTTTTTCATTTGCTTAAAAAGAACCTTGATAAACATGCATTCTTACGGTGAGTGCGGTGCTTTCTTTACAGATCTGACCTGTAACTTGGACCGGTGGAATCCCCTGCTGGTCTTCATGGAGATGGTCAGATGCGTTTTATGTTATATACTGTGGAGCATTCCAGCTAAAGCACTGACATCTCCATGTGGCGAACCCTCCATCCGCAAAATGACATATTGCACCTTTAATTTACAGTGTCTCTCCACCGTTCTGATTGTGAGAGCCAGTTTTATTCCTGATCGTTTTATTGTGAACTATTATTCTTTAGTCCACATTAGTTTGTCACAGTTCTTACGACATGAGCAAGGCCTAATCTAAAAATAACGCGTTTGCTCAATCTGTAATTCTTGCAAAAGGCTCAGAGACTAAAATTGTGTAACTCCTTTTAAGACATTTTGGACACCATTTGAGGATCATTTCATTAGCAGGAATAGAAAAACTGTTGTTTATAACTGGCGCTGTATTGACCGTTTATCGTTTAGCCTGTTAATGGGTTGATGGTGTCTAAGTTTTAGTTCACTAATTCATTTCTGAATCAAAACCAGAAAATTGTCACTGAACAAAATTCACAAACTAGGTAAGTAAAAAGGCATGCATACAATAAAATACATTTTGACTAAGTATATATATATATAAACAAATAATAATAATTAATGAGTTGGGTGTGTGTAGAGGTTGAGGTTAAAAATAAAATTATATATATATAATTTTATTTTTTTAACCTCAACCGCAGTTTTGGCTGCTTGCATAATTGAGTGATTTGCCAATCTAGTACATTAACTAGCAGATCATTGAGGTCCACCATACTATACAGTTATATATGTTTTGAGGATGATTGAATGATACTTAAGCAATTCCATAATATTATCTCTGTGTAGAACTCATGTTGTGATTGCACTCACCATGAACCTACTGTATCTGTGTGACCACAAACAGGACCTCGCTGGTATTTGAATGCATTTTGAACTTGCTCACAAACTCCCAATTGTTCACATGGGCTTTCTGCTGACGGAACAGTGAGTGAATAATTAGCACATAATTAAAATCTGCCATAATTAAAGACCAAATAAAGAAAATGCTGCGTGAGCTTTCACAACTGCATATCCATGTTATAAAGTCAACACAAACAACACTGAAGGGGACTATTAAATATTTTATTAATATGTAGAAAATGTATTAAAAAAGGAACTATATAATACATGTTTCTGTCAAACTAAAGCTAAGGTTATCCAACAAGAAATCAGTAGTTTTAACATAGCTTTTCAACAGTCAACTTCACCTTTTTTTTTTTTTTTACATTTACAGCATCAAAAATGTAACTTAATCCAGTATAATTCAATAAAAGAAAATATAAATCTGTAACTAAGTGGTTTTTAACATTATGGTTGGTCATTATAAATAGTTAATTGTTCCATCAGATAGACAGAAAAACAACATACATTTAAGTTGCAGACAGGTTACATTTTTTCAGTGCTTCAGACAAATCATAACACAACCTAAGAGAAAGAAAAGGAACTGACAAATAAATAGTCAGAAACATAACTTACAACTGATGCCTTAACTTAGAGACTAATAACAAACATCGTAACTTTTGTGGCAGGTTTTACGGCTAATGCTAAAAACACATGAATTTGTCAATAGCTGATGCTCCCTGAAGGTAATGAAATTTTACTAGACCCAGAACATGTTATAGTGTGCTGTAAGACACACCCTGCAAATAACATTCTGTTCCCCCAGCGTTTCGCCTATAAAAATGCACAAACACAGTACTTAATAACAGAAAGTACATGGAAAATTCCCTACTCCACAATGAATCATGTTGGGAGATAGATCGTAGGGAGAAGCTATGAGACAGTCACTTTGACACCCAAACATTAATCAGCCCTGGGAAAGGTCGCACAGCCCTGACATATTTGTTCATTGTTTACTTTTTTACTTGCATCTGTTTTGTTTTGCCTTTGTTGGCAATTTTACCCTTTCTACATTGGCCCAGAAAACTCATTCATCAAAGTTTAGCCACTTCACCTAATTTACCCTTTCAAGCTAATTTCAATAGCAACACTGGCTGCCACTGGCTGTAAATGAATTATGTAAAACAATATTGGGGTTCAGTTTTTTATTTTAGCTGACAACATTCTGTGAATATAGAGCAGGTTTATTAATGCAGAGGTTACTGAAAAGTATATTGTGATTGCAAATGCTGTTTACGTAATGAATTTAGTAAACATGATTATGCTGCTTTAGTCGCACAAGGGTGCCGTTATCATGAAAACACAAACTGTTAAATCCAGGCAAGAAAGGTCTTTGTTGTGAATCTCAAAACAGGAGAAACTCAGCAGTGAGAAAACTGCACTGGAAGGAACAGAAAGAATGCGCTTCTAAAACTGTGCTTCACGTCCAAATGCAGGGGGAGCTCTAGAGAATAAAGTGACTCAGGAACAGTGAAGAAGAGCATTCTCAAATACAATAAAATCAAAAGGGTGTAAATAGAAATACACAAAGTGCTAGACGAGCGCTTTGACTTGCTCTTCTTTGTGTAAAGCCCACATATGTGGAGTGGACACAAATATGGGCTCACAAGTTTACAACAGGTTCTTCACATACAGTTGGTCAAAAACAGCTAAATTAATACAGTATGACCAAAACACAGCTATATGACATAATTCACAGTGGCCGTTCAGGTGAGTAAACAACAAACATCACAGTTTCAAAATAAAAGTGCCTTATACAAATACAACTATTGCTTGTAATCATGGTGACACAAAGACTCTAGACATATCAATGAAACTCTTTTCATTTGAATGACAGAAAGAAGGTTTAGCCTGATGTTATGTGTGGTCAAAATAAAATCTTTTTTTGGAAGCTAGACTGAAATAATAACTGGCACTAAACACATAAGGCTTGAAGGCCATGCAGCAGATTACACCAGCTACAGAGAAAGAACATGGTTGTGCTTCTGCTGGGGAGCTTAGACCAAGAAGCAAAAGAGTTTTCTCACAATGCAATGATCTGCTTTCTTTGTTGAATTTAGGCTAACACGAGATTACCAACATGACTTTATTTTGGCGTTTATGACCAACACTGAATACACCCACCCAGGGACATGATTAACGGCAAGTCCTAAAAGGCAAGACTTCATTAATAGAGGAAAATGACCATAATTCAAACAGCAGGCCGAGTCTATAAAGCAGATTTTTTAAATGTCACCATAACTGCAGGCAACCACATCATCAGTAGTCCCACACAGAGAGAGCAGTATCGTGCCTTAGTTCATCAGAGGGGAGTTGACAAAATAATGACTATTGTTCATGAAGGCCATAAAAGACACACGAATGAAACAAGAATAGCCCGCTTTGTTCTTACATTTAGTGCAAATGAAGCTTCATACTCACACTGGTATCTTAGTTATTTCTCTTCTTTTGGCAGCCAACAGTTTTCAGATTTGTCCAGGAAACTCATGGTGCGTTCATGTGATGGTGGACATGCCAAATATGTTTGGAAATGCTTTGCCAATCGTCAACCATGATAGATGGAGATGTGTCTAGGCTCACGCAGCCAAATAAAAAGAAAATAAAAACATGATACCATCCTGTCTACTAATCTATGCCAAAATATATAACACCAACATGACATAACATCAAGAAAGTGTACTTAAATAACACAAATACTGACATATTGAGCACATTGAGAACATTTGGAGAAATGAAGAATATCACAAAACTGTTGCTGGTGCACCACTTTTTGAGAGATTTGGTTGTTCATTAAATTATATCAATTTATTTGTAATAATAACATGAACTTAAAAAGATTTTATAACAGGGCTTTAAATAAATGTAATTACATTAAATAGGTGAATATTGTCACAATATCAGTTATAAAAATATAGATATCTTACAGTTAAGAGTTTTAAGGGCATGTACAGTCTATTTTTGTTAAAAGCGTTATTACTTTGAAATAATGCTTCCTCAGTTTAGAGGGTGTTTCGGAGCACTTGTCCTTTCTACACAGGGAAAGGCCATTCACAGACTTAAAAGGAGAGAAAGCTCTGGGTTTGCCTTTCCTGTTTTACAGCAAAATGAACCATTGTCATTGAAATTATTCATAAAATACACACATTGTCTTCTGGGCAGAAGTACAGCAGGGGCAGACAGCTAAAGCTGGAGAGAAGATCTACGCAGGTCTGACCATGTTCTCATGCTGCTAAAGAATGGGTTGTTAGAGAGACTTTTCACACTTTGCACTGTAGCTGTTATGTAACAAATGTTAAAATGTTAGTAGCCATCTTCTTGTTGCAAATGTATTCAAATCCTGTGTAAACATGGTCCGACCTGGGCGTATGCGTCACTCCAGGCCGTGGGTGCTTTTACTCAGCCGACCGCCTCCTCTTGCTGCTGATGCTACGGAAGTTGAACGGCCTCATCTTCATCTCCACAAAAGGAATGGAGAACTCATGGCCTTTCCAGTGGTACCAGTTAATACCCTGCAAAGAACATCAACAATTCAGATAAACAAACCTAGCAGGTTTTTCAAATGAGATGGAAATGTCAAATATTCAGCAGCTATCTCAGGAGCATGCTCCTGGCGGCAGCGAAAAAGGCCCTCCCAAAAAAATGACACAAAATGCGCCGATAATCA
Source organism: Chaenogobius annularis (assembly GCA_015082035.1). Taxonomy (NCBI): domain Eukaryota; kingdom Metazoa; phylum Chordata; class Actinopteri; order Gobiiformes; family Gobiidae; genus Chaenogobius; species Chaenogobius annularis. The sequence goes on from BJKM01000785.1 coordinate 43,675, forward strand.
AGGACTGGACTAACATTATATTGGACATCGTAAAATGGAAAAGATTACATTTGGACTTAATTTGAAAATGGAAACATTTTGTTTTAGTTTTGTTTTTGTTGGATGTCTTCTTATTTTGGTTTACGCCTTTCCTCTCGGGTCTTTTGTTTTTCTGTGTTTATTCTTTTGTTATAAATCTGAAAAATAAGAATTTAATATATAGCATGTCAAATATTGAGCAGAGGATTTAGAAGTTGTTTCATGAGTAATGCCTAGTTTATTTGTAATGGCTATATGCTTGTGAGCTGTGGGCAGATGTCTCAATTACAGAGATGTTCTTGGAATGGTAGTGCGTTCAACCAGACTTCTTTTAGATCGACTTCTCTTTCCGTCAGATTGAAGTTTCTCTGTACAAGTCTAACCAGCTGCCTCTCTCAGTTTCTCTCCTCAAAAAAACAGCTCGATGTACAAAGCGGTGGAGAGGCGGTGAGGCTTGACAGCCTTTAAAGTTCAGCCAATCACAGCCTCACAAAACCTATGTCTATCTGATACCACTTCAGTAGCAGAACTCGGAGTCCTTGACGACACCACAGAGAAATGCAGCCTGTCATTTTAAATAAAAACCTGCCTATGTTTATTGAACTATTAGAGAAGGACTGTAACTTTTCAATATAGTTTATATTTGTGCAGAGGAAATGAACAGCACACATTTCAGCGTAGCAGAAATACCTACAGCTCAAACTAACCATGGTTTCTTTTGTCGGGTGGCTGATGTACTTGAGTAATGTACATCAGTCTTAGTACTAATGGTAAGTAAAATTAGTGGCTAAAATATAAATATATAAATTCATAAAAAAGGCACTGTGCTGTGTACCTTAGTTATAAAGCTTTTTAAGTGGGCGGGCATGAATAACTTGTACTAGTAAAATCCCCTACACACCTAGCATTAGTTACATGCACTACAAATACTTTTAGTGCCTTTAGTCACCAAGTTACCTCCAACACCTTCTCCTTCTGTGATATTTATGACTATAACCCATAAACCAATAATATTTATGAACAATAAATATGAATATTAAAAACATGTTTCTATTAAATTGACTTGACATATTTTTGGGAAATTTTCCCACAAAAAACAAAACAAATATTGGTGGCTAAAAGTCACAAAATATACATAAAAAACGAAATACTGCATCTTTATAAAGATTTGACTAAACTCAGATGAATACTGTATCTTTATAAACACTTGACTATACTCAGATGAATACTGTATCTTTATAAACACTTGACTATACTCAGATGAATACTGTATCTTTTATAAACACTTGACTAACTCAGATGAATACTGTATCTTTATAAACACTTGACTATACTCAGATGAATACTGTATCTTTATAAACACTTGACTAAACTCAGATGAATACTGTATCTTTCATAAACATTTGACTAAACTCAGATGAATACTGTATCTTTATAAACACTTGACTATACTCAGATGAATAACTGTATCTTTATAAACACGTGTCTAAACTCAGATGAGTATTGTATCTTTATAAACACTTGACTAAACTCAGATGAATACTGTATCTTTATAAACACTTGACTATACTCAGATGAATACTGTATCTTCATAAACACTTGACTATACTCAGATGAATACTGTATCTTTATAAACACTTGACTAAACTCAGATGAATACTGTATCTTTATAAACACTTGACATTACTCAGATGAATACTGTATCTTTATAAACATTTGACTATACTCAGATGAATACTGTATTTTTATAAACACTTGACTATACTCAGATGAGTATTGTTTCGCAGACTGACCTGGCTGTGTCTGGACTCCCCGTATTTGCCGTTGAGGTTGGCCCGGTGGCAGTTCTTGTACCACCAGGCCCCTTTGTAGGACAAGGCACAGTTTGTGACAGCAATATCGTTGTCTCTGTCTTTCGTGGAGAAGGGTCGGCCCTGGTGGTAGCTCAGCGAGTCCCCTGTGATTAAAGGCACAATGTTAAACTCTGAAGGGGAACGGTGAGTAAACATTCGTGTGGAGCAGCAGTGAATAATAGCGTGATGAGGGGATTTAAATGGACCGACTGGCAGGAGATTGAGAGGCAGAGAGGGTCCTGCAGCAGCCTCTGTGAATTTATTTAGGCGGAGAGAATTAGAATGATAAACATGAGCGGGTGACAGGTAATTCTGGCATATGGTCATGTTGACAGAGGAAATGTGGAGGAGCTTCAGGGAGAGGAGAAGACGGAAGAGGAGGTTTGGCTGAGCAATGACGGGACGCTATTTGTGGCGAAAGCTTTAAGATTTTGCCACACTGTCCTTTCTGACATGAAGTAACAGCAGAAAGTTTTTATACAGTGTGCTAGCAGCTGATACTGCGCTAGGTACTGGTACACACATTTCATGATGGCTATACCTGCAGTGCCGTTGTACTCTCCTATCCTGAGCTTGTAGAGGTTTCTGGCGTCTCCGATTGAGAATTTGTCGTAGTTTGCGTAGACTGACTCCTGTCCATCCTTCATGTCGATTCGCAGCTCATAACGGCCCTGAGCAGCAATCTTCTGGATGTTGTCCAGGCCTGCAGACAAATAGACAGGCATGTTGCTATATAATGTTTCCTGGCGGTAAAAAAACAACAACAAAAAATTTTTTATTTACTGCAGTATTTACTTTGTGCTTAGTTTAAACTACATGTCTCTAAGGCTTTCAATTGAAAAGGAAGAGACTTGGCCCAATATATTAGACAGTCGGAAGTAATTCACAGTGTTACAATTGACGGAGATTTCTATACCTAAAGTGATGCATCTTTTTGATGATATTGGCCCAATGTCTGGACACAAACTGAACAAACTGAATTTTATCCTACTGGCTACCCCCATTGACATTTCAAATGATTTACCCATTTAAATGGCAAACAGAATCCCTGAAATATTTTGGTGCGATCCTCCATAAAGACTCATCAAGAATTTTAGAGAAAAACTATACTCCCCTCTTTTTCTCTATAAAGAAAGAACTTGAAAAAATTGAATCTTATAACATATCTTAGTCTAAGCCAAAGGATTTAATCAATCAAAATGAATGTCTTGCCCAGATTTCTCTACCTATTCCAGACTCTGCCAATTCCTATCCCCAACCGGCTGTTTGATAAATGGAATAAAGCAATTTCTAGATTCATATGGCACGGTAAAACCCCCCGTATCCGATTTAAGACCCAACAACTACCAAAAGAAAAAGGTGGTTGGGGCCTACCCTGCCTGAAAAATTACTTTACCTCAGCTCAGATCAGAACACAGCTGTACTGATGTGACTCAGAATACGAGGCACAGTGGAAAAATATTGAGTGCAGTGCTGTGCCAGGGGTTCCTGCACAGGCCTTACTGGCAGATGACAAACGGCTGAATAACTTGAGAATCCATGGATAAAATCTGCGCTTATGATATGGAAGAAGCTAATCAAAACATATAGATTGAACAAAGATATCAGACTATTAAACTGGGTGGCTTATGACCAAAGTTTAAAGCCAAACCGCACCGATCTGAGATTTAAGATTTGGGTAACAAAAGTGTATGAGAGTTTTTTACCAGATTGTAAAAGAAAATCAAATGAAAAGTGTCGATATGCTGAAAGAATCCTTTGGCTTGGAGAAACAGGACTTCTATAGGTACTTACAAACAAGGAGTTATTACAATCAAGAAATGAAACAAAGCACCAACAATTATAACCCTCTGACTGAAATCTTTACCAAAGCATATAAATCAGATCTTTCACGGGGAATACTATCTAAAGTATATGGATGTGTCAATGATATGGACAGCGAATCAATGAAATATATTAAAATTAAACGGGAAACGGAAAGTAATTTTGTTCTGACGGATGAGGAGTGGGAAGAAATATGTACATCGCAGTGGAGGACCACAAAGTGCCATGTTTGGAGCGAATTTTGTTGGAAGAATGTGACTCGTTTTTTCATAACACCATGTCAAAGTGCACATTATTCACAGGGAGGGGCTGAATGCTGGAGAAAATGTGGTTGCCAGGAGGCAAACCAATTACCATGTGTTTTGGGACTGTCCTGTAGTACAGAAATATTGGGCACAAATTAACCAGGCAATACTGAATATTTTTGACACCGCTGTTCCACTCAATTTTGGAACAATGTATTTAGGCCTTAAAACTCCCTATGGACATAATGGATGGATATATATGGAGCATACTTTTAGCCGCTGGAAAGAAAGCAATCACAAAAAAACGGATGACACAAACCGCTCCTACAATTAAGGACTGGATGGACATCATAACTGAGATACGCACCATGGAAAAAATAACCGCCGGACTCAGCTTGAAAATGGACAAATTCAACAAACAATGGACAAAATGGGACTCATACTTAATGCCATAAATGGCGTTAACCTCTCACTCCATTGGATGCAAACTCATTATCTGCTAAACTTATTCTGAGTTCCCTATGGTCCTGCCCAACCCTGCCCTTTTTAATTAAAAAATAAAATAAATATTAAATTTAAAAAATATATATATATTATTATGACAATTTTTTGAATCTTTATTATTATTATTATTATTATTATTATTATTATTATTATATATTATTATTATTATTATTATTATTATTATTATTATTATTTATTATTATTATTATTATTATTATTATTATTATTATTATTATCATCATTATCATTATATTTACAGATGAGAGAATGAATGTTATGTATGTATACGTGGATATGAAAGTGTAAAAAATATATATATATATTTTCTCTTTCTACATAGGTTAGTTTGTGTGATGTAAGTTTTTGTTGCTATATGTTTTTAAAAAAAGAATAAATAGGGGAAAAAAAAAAAAGTTTAAAAGAAGAGAGTAAACAATTCAATTTTCCACACAATTTAGTTATTTTGAGTGAAATATTGATGTTATTCAGCCAAAAAGACATGGAAGTTACAGTATTACCCAAGTACAAAATTGTGAAATTGTGAAATTGTGTTTTGCGTAGGAGGCTTTTCTACACACTTACACTGGTTGCAATTTTTTATAATCAGATTTTTTTAGTTGAACACAGCAAATTCCTCTTATTTCTTTTCGATCATGATCCCTCAAATTACTCACATCGTTTTTGTTGTTATAATGTTAAAGATCCCGAAATCAGATAGTAATCAGATTTTGCTGTGCATGTGAACATAGTCAGGGAATCCGAAATGAAATTCATAAGCACAGCGACAGAAAAATGGGTTTGTTGTTGTATACATGCAGATTTAATACACCACTGAAACCTATACTTTATGAAATAGTTTGTGCTTTTTCCCTGCTGTTTCTTGGCATTTTGCAAAATGCCAGTCATTCGCATCGCAGCTTTAAATGAAACCCTTTATTGGATTGTGGATACTTGGCACTCAATTAAGTCAATTCCACAGCTTCTCTTGCAAATGCCACATACTGTACGTTTCTAAGTGCCATGTGCTTTTACAGTTTATCTATGAGGCAGCAGATACAAGAATTACGACAGCTGATAAGGTGCAGCTCTCTGACCTGTGAGAGTGGACCGGCATTCATTATCAGATTACAACAAGCACCTGTCAGGAAAAATGTGCTCTCTCCTGCTCAACCTTCTATACAGAAATATAGTACAACACCCTGTTTTTAAAAACCCAGAAAATTTAAAGCTATAAAATCTGATATGGGGAAAGGTGTGGAGGAACTATTTTGTTGTAATCTGTCAGTGGAGATAGTGATCAAATCTGTAGAAGTAATCAGCAATTCATTCCGAGTCTACTATTTTCTTAATGTGGTTCAGGGCATTTAGCAGGGAAAAAATACATTAGGTGAAAGTTTTGCCAACATGGACACATTTGTTAATTAACACAATGTCAGCACCGAGCTTGTATTAGATGTGAAACAAGCCAGGGTCACTGGACAGGAAAAATACATTGCCCTAGAGCCACTATAAAACTAGCCATTCCCTAGACTGTAGCAGATAATTGTGCAATCTTAATTTCCATATTCTTTATTGCTGCTGCCCAACGGTTAAGTGGCTCTTCTGGTTCGGCCTTATGCGACGATGTGATATTGATGTTTATGGTTCCGCGCCGGCCGACTGGAGGGCTGTACTGCGTGCGCTGCCCGGTGATTAGCTAAATGTCTAATAGCGCTCAGGGCTCTGACAGTGACCCCGGTGTAGAGAGAGGAGTGAAGGTCGGAGGCAGTAGATCTTCAGTGGCCCATTTGTGTGACACGAGCTTGTGCTTTCTGTGTAAAAAACTGCTCAAATCCTTCAAACAGCAACGCCACAGGGCATTAGGACGCGGTGAAGTGGCAGACCGTGGACCATACAGCAGCTCAAAGCTTTTCACGTATCATTGGTGTTTAATGTTATGTAATGAAGAGGGTATAGAAGTGTGATGTCATCTGCAGGCTATTGAAGAAGAAACATGTCAATGCGACATACATTTTTTGCTCTTTTTTCCACACAACCACAGCAACTCGTTACACAACCTCAAATATCTCAATTTTGATTACAGATTTGGTGTATTTCTCATATCAAATGCTATATTCTGTTCAAGTTTAAATGCATGGAGATGGCACCTTTGATTATACAGTGTTGGGAAGTAACTAAATACTTGTATCAACAATGCCAACCTTTGGTAATCTGTTGGTATTCAGAATAGTTACTTTCTTAAAATCAAAGAAATACATTTTGGTATTTGATGCATTTAGGTTTCAAGATGCATGACATTAGTGAGAGAAAATAGAAAACAGCTCTTGCAGGTGCAAATTTTCCTTTTCTAATTGGTGTTAAATAAAGGCATAACAAATGGTGCAACAAACAAAGCTGTTTTAACCCCATGACTTGTTTTTACACTATAATGTAATGGAACTCTTAAGTATGCTAAGCATTCAGTACACAGTACTGTGATTGGACAATGTCATGGAATAAGTTATAGGTATAGGCATAAGTAATGCAGGAATTTAGAATGTAGGTATTTCAAAGTATTCTTCCCAACACTGGTTGTATGGAAATAAAATGCTTAACAGAGTAGACTATATGGACCAAACTGTTAACCATACATATCAACTTAAATAGACTTTTTAAGATTTTGTTATTCTTTTGTATAGTGGAGGGCCTGTCATGACAATATCAATGTATGTGTCAATATGCTAATGAGCTGCTAACTTGCTTCGCATTTGTGGCTAGATTAATTTTACGCGTCGTTGGATAGAGTTACTCTAGTCTTGGCAATGATATAAAATTTAACAGCGGTTGAACTTAGTGTCCATCAAGTTCTTTTCAGAATAAAATGGTCTGCTTTTGACCTTGATAAGTAGGCACTTATCAATTTAACTTGCCCTGATCTCGCCAGTAAAAACAGCAAAAAAAGAAATAAATCCTGCAATGTTGAAAGGGCAGTTTTGGCAGTGATTCTGTTTGCAGTGTTCTTCTTAGTTATTTTTCATAACAACTTACTCCTCCTGCTGTGAACTGTTTCTGAATCAAATTTTGGCTCATATCAAATAGGCCACTATAAGAGCAGAAGAAAAAGCAATGCTCATCCAATTTCAATGATTTAAATACTATTATTGTGGCTATGCATGTGCGATCACCCGCCTGCCTCCCCCCTGACATGTTATCTGTAATCTAGTACCACACAGAGTGTTTTTTACTGGAGTGCACAGAGTCTCCTTGATGCCACCACCCTGAGGTTAAATTAGCTGCTTTTAAGCACAGAAAGGACAGAGTACAGAGCAGGCAGAAGAGAGAGAGTGTGACCCATGACGCGGCCCACCAGTAGAGAGTCTGCAGATGGAGGAGAACTGCTGCTCTGGAGTGGATCAGGGCTCAGGCACAACCAGGTCACAGACAATTTAGTGAAGTGAATATTCCACTAAGTTATACCAGTCACAGTTCAATAGAAGTAGACAGTGGACACAAAAGCCCCTACAGCAAGTACCGTATTAAGTGTTTAGACTGACGGACTCGATCATGTATTCTCTTGTCAATTGTACACTAATCCAAAAGAGAAAAAGCCCAAACAAAATACAAAAAGGTTATTCACTAATCCTTTCCAAGGCTGTTTCAAAATTGAGGCTTTAAGTGCTATTTTGCTTGTTTGGACTTTGTGTCAAAGCAGTAAAGGTCAGATTTATTTAAAAAAAAAATTGTTTTATAACTGATTTTGTTCAGTTACAAAAGTAGCATTTCATTAATCTTTGTAATTTCTTATTAAAGAGCAAGATGCAATATATACCTCTGTTTTCAACCATTTTTCTTGCACTGCCATTTCTAGCTAGCATCGGAGGAGCCACTTTCGTACTAATTAATGACCATAAATCATGTTTGAGAGGAAAACAAAAAAAATTATTACAAATTCCTACTTTCATATAGTATTTACTGTAAAACATCCAGGAAAGATCCTCTTGGTTTTAACAGTTTACAGTCTTGCACCGACTGTAACACCTCTTTTTTAGAACATCATATTGGAAACTGTGATTCCAAACAAAAGTGTCGAACTAATTATGTTATTTTGTTTGGTTAACAAGATCATGGTGATGCAAACTGCTTTAAATAATTGTGACTGACTTTGAGCTTTCAACTAAGACCTTGTGATAGAATATTGTGTACCCATCCATATGCAATAGACTAATTATCTTTTACCTTTTACCCATTCTCGTTTGCCCAAATATCATCACACTTTCACAAATTCTGCACTGTTAGTTAATCATTCTAAATCAAGTTCAAATGCCCTTTTTTGCACCCTCATTTATTTTATGAAATATTCATGTAACATTTCCCTTTAATCATCTGCACCAAACAATAATAAACTGGCACATGAAAAAAACATGAGTCATTTGCACATTTTCTAATGAATATAATTATTGTTTCATAATGAGATTTTGGGAAGAAAGACTTTGCAGCAATCCATCAAACGTAGTGGTATGTGTTTTGTTTTTGAATCAGCGCAGTGCTAAAAACAATTACGGTTGAGACGCGCTTTCACACAATCCAGTAATGAATGAATCAGAGAAACTTTGAGAAGTGAAGGAAAGGAGGGCAAAATGAGCAAAGCCTGGCTCATCTTAATCAAGAACTACTGACGTGAGGAACGCCTAGAAATGCTGGCCTGTTTTTTCCTCCTCCATGAAATAAATATATCAGTTTAATGTGAATGCCCTGACCTTCTGCTGATTGCACCCAGTAAATCCACCTGAGTCATAGCAATGGTTCAGCCTTCAGAAAGGTTGACATAGATTTGACAAAATGGGAAACAGGTTACACTCTAGAGACCGCTGTACAAGGCTGCATGAAGAGAAATGTGTCCTTAGCAGATATGAATGAAATTAAAGAAATATTTTTCCTAGGTTACCGGAAAGCCGGTATATATAATGCATGTGCTATTTTTTACCAATGACACTACTGCAGCAAAATGTATAATTACTGCAGCTATTCAATTAAACTAAACTCTAATTTTCATAGTACTAATAATAAAAAATATATTACCAAGCCAAAATTCATCCTCCAGATTTCCAAAACCAGCACGGTAATCATTCCACTTTCTGGAAAAGTCGGTCAACCCGTTCTGCCGGCGCTGAAACACCTAAAAACAAAATAACGGATATACACAACACTGAATATTATATGTGCATCATGTTTGCTCTCAAATGTCTACTTTTAAATTCAGTTTAAGCTCTTTGCTAGTGGCTGTTTGTGAATGTGTCCTCATTTTTCGCACATATTTTGCACACTTTTGTGCCAGGCGTGGAGACACTATTCTGAGCAAAGTGGTATGAATCATTTCCTTCTCTCAATTCAAGCTTGTTTGCTGAGTTTATTTCCAGTATTTCCAGTTGTGCTGGATGTTACGGATGTTATGGGAAAAGCTTGGGCCGATAACCAATATCAGGCTGATTTAAAAAAAAAGTTCACTAAGAAATGTCGGTGTAATCCCTCATTCGTCCAGGAGTCACTAAGAAATATTGTTGTAAACTAATTGATTTTTATTCTAAAATAAGGATCAAGTCTATTTCAAAATGTACAGAACCAGTTAGAATACATAATACTCTTTAAAGAGGGTAAAAGGAAAATGGTTTGATAGGGCTGTCATTTATTTAGCACAATGTTTAGATATAGGCAGCTTTAGGCTATCGTATGAGCCTCAGCCTGTGTCTGGTCAGACACTCAAAGCTCTTCTCCTCTCCTTCTAAAACACACTCACAGTAAAGTTAATAGAGTAAACATGTTTAAACTGATTGTTTTGGAGGAAAACAAGTCAAATAATGTCTTAAAAAACATTGCTTTTATTGTGGTTGGTGAGTTAATTTGTCAGGCATTTAATTTAATGATAAGTTTTACAGTCTGTTGTGTTAAAATATAGCAGCATTTCAAAGCCTCTGTCCACAGAGCTGCTGTTTTCTTCCAGTTTCTGCAAAGGGACGGCAGAGTTAACTCTTTCATTACCAGAGCGTAATATCGGCGGACTGATATCGGTGCTTTTGGTCTATACCAACAAAAATATTAATATTGGCCGGTACAGATACTGGGCCGATATATTGGTGCATCCCTAATATCCAGTGGAATTAAATAAATATATTCATGCTTATTTAGAGTTACTTTCAGAGTAGTAATTGTGTATGATGATTTCTAGAAACAAATTGCTGCTTTAAATAGATGTGTACAGCACACACCTATATTTTCATGCACTGGAGATATATAAACAAATATCTCTCAAATGTTGGTATTCAATACACTGTCACTCTTTTTAATAGCAAGTTAAAAACCAAATGACAAAACAAAAACAACTTGACCAACATGTTCAATGATTTATAATTAAGAAAAAAAAACACCATTACAATTGTTCTGAGTAAAAGCTGTTACTGGTTTGAACTTGTTTACCTCGTATCTGGAGACAGTAATAATTAGCATTAGCATTGAGCTGGATCACAAATTGTTATTTGATCACGATTCATGTACACTTTGTATTTTTCTATTGCTTTAAAGAGGTGAAGGAGTAATCTGAATCTTCCGAAAGTTCCCGCTTAACTGTGATTGGTTAAATGCAGCTGTCCCTCTCTCAGAGCCTTTGAGAGTCTAACCAATAGGAGAAGTGGGTGGGAGCAAACAAACGGCATTAAATGGATAAATAGTGAATCACAATTTGATGCTATCACCAAAATATCAGATCGTCCCAAGGATGAGATCCCTTTTTTATCACCATATTGGCCAATCCTAATTCTACCTTTAATGTAATACCAACAAATGTCTTACAATCCAGCCTCCGTCGTCCGTGCTCATGTCGCAGTACACCTGCACGCCTTGGCTGGGGTCTCGGTTGATGTAGATGGTGTAGACCCCGCTCAGGGCCTCGCCGTTGAGCAGGTGCTGGGCGCAGTTCTGAGGTGTAGCAAACAAGCGGCTCCCTGGAGACAAGACAAGACCAAAAATGTTGACAGAGCGTGCTTTGTGAAGATTTTTCCCTTCAACTCACCAGGGCCAATTGGAGAACTGTGTGTAGACTACACAGAAACAGACTCTTGATCCTTACTGCTGCTTCCTATTCCCAGTGTATTTAGTGATGTTGAAAGAGAGTCTTAATGTTGTCATGATTTAGTTTATTGCTGTTTGGAGATGTGGAATTGAAGGGGGTTTTCAGTATGACACCTTTTATTCACATTATGGCGTATGTTAAAGAGGGAAGATGTACTTTAACTTTCTGGTGCGGGGGTCTTCTGCCTGCTGGTTTCCATGTTTCCATTACTTTGCCTGGAAAGTTCCTCAATATGGCATTAAACTGATCTCTCTTATCGTAATGCTAAAAATACTTACAAAAGCACATATTTGATCCGCAATGTCATCTGTTTTTTCTCCGTGAAAATATAAGTTTAATGTCATACTGTTTAATGTCATACAATCCAACGCAATGACATCTCTATGGAAACCAGCAGGTGGCATAAAAAGTTACGTAGTGCACCTTTAACTCGTTTGTCCTAAAATATTGACGCATTTAAGCAGGAAAATAGACAAGCAGAAGGATCAAAATGCAAAGGCTTCAGTTTCTCTAAAACCTAATGCGGTGTTCTTGACATGAACCAAAATGGTATAAAGCAGGAATAATTACGATATTAAAAGATCGCAGTTATAGGCCATACTGTTCATTGATGTACGAGTTTACAATGGAACTTATATTAATGTTACGTAGCAGAGGAAAGCATTTCAATACAATTCCAGCAGCTGCATCTGTTATTAAGGTAAATGAATGGATAACGGTGTCAAAATGTGGCATGTTTACGTTACTTCGTCGTGATTAGCAGCTTTGTTATGGTGCCTCTAACTCTTGTTTGACAAAATACAAACAGGAGACATTAAAGATTCAAGCACATTGTTTAGTAAGTGCCACCCTGCAGCTGCGGCTTAATGGAAGTCTCTTTTGGTTGTCCGTGGGGAAGGGATGTTCAAATCGTGCCTTGCTTTGGAGATATGCCATTACCCCCTCACAGGAAAAATGCAAAGCAAAGTCGCTGCGTTTGGGTTCATTTAACAACGAGTGTAAATGTACATGTGTATTGTACCTGTAGTGAAAGTCGTGGACACAATGGCGCTTGTTTCCAATCCCCGAGCAGCCTGAAGCTTCACGGTGTACTCTGTGGTCTCAGCCAGTCCCTCCAGGCGGATCCACGTGTCCTCAGAGTCTAGGATCAGCTCCTGTGGGGACAAAACAAACACGGGGAAAACATCAGCAGATAATTATTTTAAGCAAGTTCAGCACCATGTCAGGCTGAATACATCGAGTACATTGTGTTGCTGATGAAATATTCAACAATGCACTTTTGTGTCGTGTACAGTACAAATAGATATGCAGTAAAAACAGAGGTTAACACAAGTGAAAATTGTATGACTTCAGAATCTAAACCCATATTTGAAAAGATTTAATTAAATTAACTTTTATGTGAATTTCTTCGCTCTCTCTTATTATCTGCCAGTCGAGAAAACTCAAAATATCTTACACCCCAAAGGCTTATTCCGCTTAAAACAGGAAGAAATATACACAGAAACATGTCCAGACATAAAAGCAAACTTATTTTACTCCAATCAATATGAATATATGGAATTCTTTTTGCAGTAATGAAGATTAATTTAATCTTTTTATTTATCTTCAACAAGTTACATTTTGTGTTAACTTAATTCATTATTTAAACTGTAGATCCATAGTGGGCTATATTCTTTCAGTACGTTAAATCTCTGGGCAAACATTAATCTTGAACATACCAATTTAGTGCAAAAACTTTCAACGACCATACCTTGCTTGCAACGGTAATTTCATGCTATAATTGTTTGTCATCTTTTGAGTCCATTTCAACAGCAGGATGAGTAACTTTCTAAGATCTGAGTGAGAACTGACTTATGGTGGCAGTGGAAGGTTGAGGAGTGGACACTTAGACAGCTATCAAAAGATAAAAGACTTAGATTAAGTCACGGTGGTCCCTTTGTTTCTCAAAAACCCTTCTACACTTCAGCAGACATCTTCTATGCCTGGGTTGTTTTGTAGTCTGATTGAAAGCAACCGTGACTTGGTCTCAGTACATATCAAATATGAACAAGTGCAATGAAAGTTTGGAAAATAGCCCCCAATTCCATGCAACGTGCCTGTGTGTGAATTATGCATGGGAGCAGTTGGTTAACTGCGTCTCTGTATCTCGTAGGATACAAACATTTCCCCATTGCGTTTTTGTTCGATTTTTTGATAGACAATGATTAGATAAACAACCATTTGAATATACTGCTCGCTGTAGACCCATACAATTACTATTCACTGAGCATGAGTGGTCTTGTTTCGAGTTTTTGTCCTTGTAAGATTTTAATAGAAGACGCTATCATTCCAAGCACAGCTTTCCTTTACAAACTATTAGGTCTGTGTTAATCAGATAAGAGATACATCCTACAGCTAAAGTGTTTTGTATGAATGATAAAAGGCCATTATCACATTGAAAAGAGGAGTTGGACACAGACCAATTGGTGGTAAGGACACACTTAACTGCACATTCAGAAAAGAACCAGACATCAGCCATTAAAAAAAGAGGGGAATTCTTCCAAGGAGCACTTCAGTTTGTGCTGACGGTGAACAATTTGCTCAAGTACAAGTAGTATGAGTAATTTTTGTTGCACCATACTAATTGAAAGAGGGATTTGGGTGACTTTTGGTCTAGTCATTCTCCAAAATACGAGGAAATGTTCAATACAGTTTTGTGACTATACTAGTTTGTAAAAGCACATCTTGTTGCCAGTACAAAACAACAAAGATCAACATGACCTTATTTGAACATTGCAATTATATGATAATAGAAATCTAGTTCAAGGGGAAATGCTCTATCAATTATATGTTTCCCATTACAAACCGTTGCTACTTTATGAATCATTGTGCATACAACAACAAACTAACCCTACAAAAATAAAAAATAAACTTCAAACAAACTGATCTGTGTCTCTAGAGGTAAAATGGAAAACAATGTGTCTGGGGAAAGCATTTCGTTTGCTATAATGCAAATAAATTCCCCTCTGGTGTATTGATTTCCCTGTAAAGGTCAGAACAGGATTTGTAGCTTTCCGACCGTCATTCAAGAAACAGCGCACAAAATATTTCACCACTACATATTACTAACACAACATGAGTATTATTCGTTATTGCGGTGTATAATTAAAGGTGCACAATGTAACGTGTATGGTGCTTGTCTCCATAAAACAACTGTGATTGAATAAATGCAAAACTAAAAACTCTAATACTATATTGTGAAACTTTCCAGGCAAAGCGATAATAACCATCTCCATGGAGGCCAGCAGGTAGTGAACCCCCACCAAAAAAGTTACATAGTGCACTTTTAAGTTATTGGGGCATTAGACTTGATTTGAAAAAGGTCACTTACTGTACCTCTCCTTTGGAAAAACCATGCACTGTTCTTCCATGTGCATGTCGAGTTGGCTCTCCCGCCGTGACTGTCTCCCTTGATCTCACGCTGAGCCGCAATACGCTCACAACAAAGGCCAGTATGGAGAACAGTGTGTGTGGAAGCCTAATTGCCGATTAGAGTCTCTTGCAAAGCCTCATGGGAAGCACCTGCACTCACTTAATTAAAGGAAGCAATATATTCTCTATACACCCCTTACCAATGTACGCTGTAATCTACAACTAAGGAACATCAAAAAGTTTAATTCATATAAATCTCTCTTCACAGGCAAATTAATATAATATCTTATTGGCGAGGCAATTTCTCTGTGTTCTCCGAGGGTGTAATTTGATATATTCAGGGGCTGTGTGATGAAAAGATAAAATTAGTGCTCTGAAGGGCTTGTCATAAAGTTTTCATTTGGCATTCTGTTTCTTTTTTTCAACACTGCAGAGTTCTCTTTTAATTAGGTGATTAGATTGAGGACATCCTACTTGGAAAAATGGAAGATTAAGACCTTTCAGAATAATATGTTCTACAAATAATTATGCAGCCCTAAACTATTTGGTGAGGTAAGGATATCTTAATCTTCTGTAAAGAAGCAGTTCCAGTGTAGCACTTTTAAGGAATTTTAAGCAGGGAAAAAAAAGCATGTGAAGGGACAAAGTACGTACTTTGCGGCTACCATCAACGGACTTGTATGTGAGCATGTAGTTGTCAATTTCAGCTATGGGAGGTTGCCAGGAGATCAAAGCGCTGCGATGGTTCACTTCACTGGCCGTCAGGTTCAGTGGGGCATCCATAGCTACAAAAAACAGAGAAGCTGCGATTACAAAATAGAAAGTCAATCTCCAATAATATATGCAGACATTCAAATTCTTTTTTAAATTCCTTTTTTTGTGAATCAGAATCAGAAAAGGTTTAATGCCAAAACAAAACATTTAAACTCTCATCCAAGAGTAATTCAATCTCCGGATCTAGTCGGAGAACTCTGATATTTATCCTACCCTATCGGCTGCTCTGTTTATCTATTTGTTTGTTGTTTTAAGATTCACCTGAAACGAATCTTCTTTGTTACCATAACAGCCATATTGTTAGCTGCTAACTGCAGCTCCCTCATCACTGATGAGTACCTGATTAGCATCTGATGATTAAGGTCCAATTTACCCGTAATATACAACGGCAGTTTGAAGCCATGGAGTGAGATCAGACCTGGCAATTCAGATGCTAATAAGGTACTCAGATCCTAGCATCAGATCTAGAACTATTGTAGGTCATATTTGGCTTAAACAACAGGAGCATTGAAAAGGACTAGACCACAGAATCTGAACCAGGACATTAAGGTCTTAAATATAAATGGCATCAACATCTGATTCACTAAGGACAATGTGGTCGGGCCCATGGCCCATTTTACCATGTCCATGGAACATTTTGCTTGGGTACAATTATGGCATCTCTGCTGCCGTTGATGGTAGACCAGAGACGACACGTGCCAGGCTTCATTGCAATGCGGTCCGACCATGACCCATTTTATGATGATGGGCTGGACCATATTTCTTAGTGGGCCGGATTTGGCCCACGGGCCGCCAATTGACTAGCCCTGGGCCAAGAGCAAAAGAAAGGATAAGTTCAGACGGAAGAGTTTGCAGTAGCAGTGGTGGAGCCTCTCAGCACAAATGAGAGGAGAGAGTGCCAAGATACAGTTGCTGTGATGGCAGGAGGTGGAGCAGAGAAACACTAATTACAATGTACATACAGTAGATGTATTTTGACAGCATACAAGTCTGCAGCTCCACTCGAAAACGTTATTTGACCTGACCTCAAATAAATTATATATCATAATGATATAATTATAATGTTTTGTGTCGCCTATTCAAATGGGTATGAGTTAAAATATATCCTCTAATTTCAAATAACCAACATGTAAATGCTGATTAAGTGTCTGCTCTGCCCGAGACACTGAGTCACCCTTCTCCCCAGGCCACCCCTCATTTCTCAAGTTTATTTTATTACAGCATGTTGCATCGTTATGTCTATACATTTAATGAGAGGTGTTTCACCAAATGCCTGGAACATGCTCCTCAAAGTAGCAAGGGCACAAACCGCTAAGAGCACTGTGACTGTAGAATTCTCACTTTGTTCCTAGATCACTGACCTCTTGCACGCATATCCATTTTTTGGGATCAGATTTTACATGTCTTATGTTAAAAGCTCACAAAACCTTTATAACATGCATTGTGCTTTTCCTAATCTGAAGACATTACATTTTTGGGGGTATTTTTTCTTCAAAGTTTGGCCTCAGTGACAACATTTTATGTTACTCTGGGATAAGGACTTCTTTTTGCAAGGATTTTTGGACAATATTGAATGAAGACAGGCACATATCCACATCCGCTATTGACTTTGAAACACAGACCATCTGAGTTACTGTACTGGGGATATTTCAAGCTTTAGACTTTACTTAAAGATAATCAGTCAAAATGAGGATTATCAGTAGCACTCTGTGGAGGGAGTGTTTGCCATCTCATTAACCCCTGTAAACACACTAACTGTAATTACAGTTCTCCTTTGACAAGTCAGCAGCTTCCATCAATCTTTTAACAAAGTCTTAAAGTGAACAGGTGAGATGTGTTTAGTGTTATCTGAATTTCCCTAACTTTTATGATGGATTTTTTGTTGAATGACACTTCAGATGTGTAGACCAAATCTGAACGGAATAGGAGCCAGAGGGAAAAATAGTGTATTCAGTTTTTCCTATTTTCTTTCCGGTTAGCAAAAGCACTTCGACTATCTTCTAGCATAAAATAATACATAGTCGTTTAGTATAGTAGCAGCTTAGTATAGGTTATGTCAGATCCCCTTCCAAACACAACCATCTTAATTTATCTGAGCAAGCACAAGGACTACTTTCATGAGTATATATTTTTTTATGGAAAACAACATCATCAAAACCTTGTGATGAATTTTACACTTTACAATCCCCATCACCAAACAAAAATCTGCAATTAAAGTGGACAACATGTGCTGCATCTGCAATAGCTTCAGGAAATGACAGCTTGCTCAGCCACGCTCAGCCACGCTCAGCCACGCTTAGCCACGCTTAGCCTATTAGATGCACTTGTTTGTTTGCATATGGACAGATATGCTTACAAGTGCTCATTTGGGAGGCTTGAGGAGCAGCAAAAAAAATAGCATCTCAAGTTTGAAATGATGAATGATGGTCCACACAGGCATCATATAATGCAGTCGTAAACCTCTAGTCTAAATGTAAATATAGTTCTATTAAATTTGTCCAAATGTCATTTTTCAAAAGTTGATTATAAGTTCGGTCCAGTCCTTGTTTGCTGGTGAAGTTTGTGTCATCCTTTTTTTGGTAATCGCCTTCTTTGCTGCTACCAAAAGTATGCTCCAAGGGTATCCATTTATTATATCCATGGTAGGAGACTTTGAGGCCCAGATTCATAGTTCTGAAGTCAAGTGGATTGCCACTTTTAACCATTTCAACAAGCCCCCTTGTATTCTCACATTCTGTCCCACTTCAGTCCTAAACAGTTCAAATGAAAAAGTAGAATTGACTTAAACTTGACTTCCATTGTTCATTTGATTAATTCATGTTTTGGGTTTCAAAGCATCAATAGTTACAGTATCAATCAATAACGTTTGGCTCACTTGCTCTTGTGGCTGCATTATTTATTATATTGAAGAGTAGTCTTGTCTGTAAGATTAGAAAGCCCACCCAGGGCTTTCACATCATATGCACTCTTTGGGTTTTCAACACATTACATCACGTTCACAGATTCAAGTAGGCGCTTTATTACAGGCCTTTTGTTGACACTTAAACCACATCAGTCACTTCAGTTTCCCCACCTTACATCAGCTCTTCCCACTCTGATCTCCTGCTGCTCCCCGAACTACTGACAAATGCTAACCTTATTTAAGTGTATAATAGAAATCGGATGACCTTCAGTGGCAGATTGGTTTCAAGTCGTTACATCACCAGCCCATCGCAGCCTAAGTGAGCGGTCTCCACACTGCTCATCCGTCCTTCCATGGCAAGTCTAACTGCAGGGCTCTTGCAAAGACCATTTTTGCCAGTCCACCCACGTAATGCTAATCTGACACGCCACACATCACTTTTTTTTTCCTTTGTCAAAATGTGTGTGCATATGGAAAATGCAGTGACAGCACAGTAATTAACACCATGCACTCGTCTACTTAACTTCCGGTGTCCGTGTGTGGCTCACAGTGACAGGCAGCCGATGCTTGTGCTATTGGGTTTGAAGAAGGAGCAGGCAGAAATAAGAACATGAAGAGGGATAAAATTATTACATTGCATAACAATGGACATTCTTCAATGCAATATTTTGTTTCTACCTCATTTCTCACTTCAGCAAAATCAACACAGTTTAGTTGAGAAATGTTTTTGCACAAAAAAGTGGTTTGTCCAATCATTTTCAAGTATACAGTCATTTAATCTTGTTTCAATTCAAAAAAACATTTATGGGCAAACAATGGGCCAAAAGTGGGGTAAATACAGGCCAAAAGGTTTGGTTTGGTATGGGACTCTAGAGCCCCATTCACACATGCAGCCTTACCTGGGAATGTACCTGCATTTTGCCAGAGCAGGGGCACGTGTGAAAAAAGCCAGAGCTGAATTCTCTAGATTTCATTATGGCAATTTTCCTGGTAACCAGGACTAATGCAGGGAAGGCATATGTGTGAATAAAGCCATGAAATATCCACTGCTTGTTTCTTTGGTTACTAACTTGGTTTCCTACATTACTGTATATAAGGCCCTGTGATTTCTGTGTTTTCCATGCACTTGTAGTTAAGTTCCATCTTTATTCCATTTAAATGATTTAGCAGTGGTGTATTGAAAGAATACATAGAAACAAGTGTGAACAGAGCAAACCTGTCAATGTTCTGGGACTGAAGCATGTGTGAATGGGGGTCAGTGCTGACTGTTCTGGCAATCTGGACATGGCAATTTACCAGGAATTATGTATTAATGGGGCTAATGTTTCACAAAAACTTTTATTCATAACATGGTTATTTACCACATCACAAACACAAATGTTCTTCTTGGCAATACAAATTATAGGAGGAGCACATTTGTGCCATTATACGTTTGCAGTTCGTCTTGTAGGTTGAATGTTTACTTGTACATAGATTTAGAAAAGAACACTAATATTAATCACATGTTTTAATTTTGACACTATCAAGTTGTAGGGGCTTGTGTTCATGTTCTGCTTCATATTCTTTCTTTTCCGTCATTGTCCACCACCTTCCAATCAAACAGGCTGCCAGTCTGTTTAGTTTATCTTTTGTTCTTGTCATCCCAATCTTCTGATGAACGCTGCGTTTGTATTGCGCTCAAGTGGTGATGAGTGGATTTCTTTCTCTGAAACCAGGGGCCGCAACTCTACTTCCCCTTGATTCTGCAATTAACTCTCTCTCTGCGTTATCGTCTTTCTCGCTTGTCCACACCAATTAAACCTTCTACGCTTCTGTGTGCAGTGTGTCCAAGCAGGTGGCCAGGAGTCATTTGAGTTCCTGGCAGCTCGTAAGAGAGGAACAATACGATTGATATGAATAGGTTTGGCTTTGTTTAATGTCTCATTAACAAAGAGTGTAAACAATGCCACACAGAGTGCAGCAGATGGAAGGATAACAACAGGCAGCGGGTATTTGTAGCAAGAAGGAGAAAGTCACTTACTGATGGGGGCTTCATAATTCTCTCCTGATTGGGAGTGAAAACTGAAATAGATTTCAAATATTGGCTGGGGTATTTTCATCATCAGGTCCAAGAAAATAGTTAGTAAGAGGAAATAATTATTTTTTATTATATGGTGGCAGTGTAATTGTAAGAATTTATTTGTTGTTTGATTAAGATGAAGTTTATTTTAAAAGTCAGTTTTGGTGAACTTCATTAGTATTTATTTACGTTTAAACAAAAAAATTGTGAACAAAATCATGCCCTATTGGAGGGTATAGTCACATTTGAAGGCCCCTTAGAAAACGTGTCTCGAAGGGCTATTCCGCATATGAAGGAATGCCAAATAATCTTTCACAAATCACCTTCAAAAACCAACCAGTTCCACAGATAAAGATGGCACCAACAAATATAGCAAACCAAAGACAGTGCGAGTGCTTACAACTACATTACACTGTCAAAATGTCACAACATTCTGAAAAATTTAATTAAAGGATATTCCTGTAATAGTAGAGCTATCTGCACACAGTGAAGAGCAAACAGCCATCTTCGGATGAGAGCTCAGTGGAGAATCTCTGCGATTTCAAACAACTTACCAAACAACTGCACAAATGCAACCTGACACATGTGAGAGCTCTTGCCCAGTGCTGCAGCTCGGAGGCTTACGGAGACACCCGCACAGAAAAAGACCACATTTTCCAGGCCTAAAGCTTAAATAGCAGCGTTAAGAGATGTGCCGCTGTTGAACTCCGAGGCTCAGGCGGGAGAATACAAAACAATTCTGGACTGTGGCTAAGAAGTTTGGGTTCTACAAAATCATGTGAATGACTAAAGGAGGTCTGGGCATGGTGAGACTACAGCCAGACTCATGACTATGAGTCGAAACATTTTAGAGACGAAATTATGTGGAAAATAAACTTGTTTCAGCAGCATGATTCTAAAATGACTATAACATCATCTTTATAAAAACAGTGGACAGCAACTCTAAGAATAACAACATATTTGATTTACAGGCAGTGACCCTATGGAGTTCTATTGTCAAATACCTCAGTCAAATAATCAGCAATGATCTGTGTGATGATGAAGACCTTCAGACACAGTATTGGAAATTATACGCACAAGCCGATATGCTGGCACAGAAATGTTGTATGTGTATAGTAAATATCAAAACTGCTTTGTTTTAGGCTTACTGTACACTACAGTATACTGCCCACTTGTGGCACAGTTACAGTAAAGTTAAAATCAAGAAGCATATAATGATGTACTTAGGATTCTATTAAAGGTCCCTCGGTAGACAAGAACCACTCGGTTGTTTGTGTAGAAACATTTTCCCACACTGAAAGAAATTTGGTCTGTAAATGTATGACGCGTCTCATCTTTTACATTGATAAGCTTTTTAATCATGCCTGGCAGTGAGCAGTGTCAGGTACATTTCTGAACTCTGGGGCACTGGAGAAAGTACTTATAATGATTTTAGGAAAAAGGATTATTTGCATTTGCGCCGTTTGCTTAAATGTTTCTTTTATGAGGACCTTTTTTTGAGTCTGACATCAAGATAAATAATATATCTAGTTAATTGGGGGGGAAAAAAATCTTAACAATCTTCTCAAAAAGAACAAACAACAATAGACAGACTATCAGACACTTAAGTCAACAGTTCAGAGAGGAGCAGGAGAACAAAGAAGAACAAAGCACACAACCGTTCTGGTAATCAAAAGAAAGTGGTATCCTTCACACACTTGTTAATCACAATTTGGCATTGCTTTCATCATTTACTTGTTTTTGAGTAACTTCTCTTTGTGATTTCATGCTGTAAACTCTTTTGGAATATGAAAGATTCCCTTACACTCACATTAGAACTACGCACCTAAAACTGCTAAAACATTCTATTGTTCATTTGCTTGCATTACGTTCATTCATTATGTTGCTCCACATTCATGCACTTGGATTTGGGCAGCCCTACTTACAGCTTTTGAAGTCTTTTGTATAGGTTTGTCGACGCAGCAGTAGAGGACAGGTAACTCCTACTTTCCCCCGGGAACACAACACGCCTCTGCTGACTTTTTTCTTACCCCCAATAGACAAAGTATACACACAGAGGTACAACTCAGCTTAAGTAGAACACCCCACTTAATACTGACGACAGCCAATAGACACAACTGAGAATACCCTTTGTGTTTCCCAATGCAATGGTAAAACTTTAAAGTGCATATGACAGGTTCTAAAGTTTTTCTATTTATTACTTTGTTTGGTGGGCTAGTCCCTGTTGTAATTATTGATAACAGTTTTACATACGTAGAGTAGCAGCTTGTGAAGAATAATAAAAGTTGAAAATTACTCGAGTAGCACTGCATTCTAAAAAGGAAACTCCCACTGCCTATGTCATCAATAAGCAAAGTTGTATAAAAAAAATGCAGGGACAATTTACACACAACTGATACATTTCTCTAACCCCAGTTCAAACAATCATTTAACACAATAAAGGTGTTATCAGGTATTATAATTGTGTAATGTACATGGATTTTGTCCCTTGTTTACAATATTGTTGCTAGGTAACAGTTGTGGAATTACCTCTATCCATCATTGTCCCCTGTCCCCAAGATCACTGGACTTAATGACTACAGGCCTGTGGTGCTGACGTCTGTAGTCATGAAGTCATTTGAGCGCCTGGTCTTGCCCCACCTCAATCTTGCCCCACCTCAAGTCCTTCACCTCCTCCCTGCTGCGACCCCCTGCAGTTCGCCTACAGAACCAACAGGTCTGTAGACGACGCCATCAACCTGGCACTCCACTTCATCCTGCAGCATCTGGACTCCCTGGGAACCTACGCCAGGATCCCTCTTTGCGGACTTCAGCTCTGGATTCAACACCATCCTCCCTGCTCTGCTCAAGGACAAGCTCTCTCAGCTCAGCGTGCCTGACTCCACCTGCAGGTGGATCACTGACTTCCTGACAGATCGGAGGCAGTGCGTTGCGACTGGGGAAGAATGTCTCAGACACTTGGACTATCAGCACAGGAGCTCCACAGGGCTGTGTACTTTCTCCTCTGCTCTTCTCCCTGTACACAAACTGCTTCACCTCCAGCCACGACTCCGTAAATTTGATCAAGTTTGCGGACGGCACCACCCTCATCGGGCTCATCTCGGACGGGGATGAGTCTGTCTACAGGAGGGAGTGGACCGGCTGGTTGTCCTGGTGCAGCTGTAATAACCTGGAGTTCAACACCCAGATGACAGTGGAGATGATCGTAGACTTCAGGAAAGTCACAGCCCCCCAGCCCCCCCACACCATGACAGACTCCTCCATCATCACTGTGGACTCCTTCCGCTTCCTTGGCATCACCATCACCCAGGACCTCAAGTGGGAGCCCACCATCAGCTCCCTCATCAAGAAGGCCCAGCAGAGGATGTACTTTCTGCAGCAGCTGAGGAAAGCCAAGCTGCCAGCGCAGATGATGGTGCAGTTTTAC
Organism: Chaenogobius annularis; assembly: GCA_015082035.1. NCBI lineage: Eukaryota > Metazoa > Chordata > Actinopteri > Gobiiformes > Gobiidae > Chaenogobius > Chaenogobius annularis. Next base: position 67,794 of record BJKM01000785.1, read on the forward strand.
ACGGCCATCATTGAGTCCATCCTCACCTCCTCCATCACCGTGTGGTACGCTGGAGCCACAGCCAGGGACAAACAGAGACTACAGCGCATTGTGCATTCTGCTGAGAAGGTGATCGGCTGCAGACTTCCATCTCTGCAGGACCTGTACGTCTCCAGGGCTCTGGGACGAGCAGGTCGGATAACAGCTGACCCCTCTCACCCTGGACATGGACTATTTGAACCACTCCCCTCAGGCAGGAGGCTACGGTCCATCCGGACCAGAACCTCCCGCCACAAGAATAGTTTCTTTCCCTCTGCTGTTGGACTCATGAACACTTCTAAACACCTGTCATTTTAACTTCAATTCAATCAATCACTCACTGCACTGTCACTGTCTGCACTACATCTGTAAATTGAACTGTAAATTCTAGTGAACATAGTGAGCCTATTTTTATTTTTATCTTATACTATAGACATTTTAAATCTAATGCTTGCCCTTTTGATTTCAGATATGTTGTTTTTATTATTGCTCTGTGTTTTATGTTGCACCTTAACGCCGAAACAAGTTCCTATGTTTGTGAATTCTGTTCACTGACAATAGCAATAAACCTTTTTCTGATTCTGATTCTGATTTTAACTATGTCACATCTGCTGCTCATGTCCAACCAGGAAGTACCATTATAAACTCAACCAAAGTGATCAAAATGTGGAAAAATAGGCACATTTGAGTAAAATCTTAAACAAACTACATTTAGTGAATCTAACCTGTCACATGCACATTACATTTTTCCGGTAACCTTTTTAAATATACCCAGCCCTTGTAAAGACATGGGTAAATATGAAACATAGTGTTCATTGCAATAATGTATAATTTATCAATTTTTTTTTTTTTAATCCCAGACTATCCCAGACTATTTATTATTCCAAGAATAGTGCATGAGGGAAAATAAAGCTGTCAGGAGGAGGCCCAAAGAGGCAGATTAGGCCATTTGAATTCCACACAGAAGGGCACTAGGACAGGCGACTCTGTAACAACCTCCTCCAACTGCGGCCAGAGCAGCGCTTCCATATAAATACATACGCGTTTGGAGGTTAGTGATGACTGTTCCACTGGTCAGGGGCCCCTTGGTGGCGTACAGGGCCACGGAGTAGGTGGTGCTAGGCTTCAGGTTGGACAACTGATGCTCCTGCTTGTTGCCTTCAACCAGGAATGTATCAGCAGTTACTGAAAGATAAATATATTTGTTATATTTACTAGTTTCACCCCATCCCACACACTTAACACTGCTGTTTCGATCCTCTGAAAAAGGAACACTGGAATCTCAACGCTACAACTGTTTCTGAACGGTTTCTACCTTTGGGCTCCTTTTTAGTTGTTTGCTCCTGAGTAAAAAATAATGCTATATTACTGTACAAGCACAAGATATCACTATTAAAAAAAACAATTGTCCTTCAAAATCTGAAGAAAAAAAAGAAGAAGAAGAACAATACTATTTGTTGAAATGCTACCGTCTAAGAGCAGGAATTTGTCCATCAGGGATTTGCTGGGGAAGTGATTGTGTCTATGGCTTAATGTCTTTGTCTTGTTGTGTTTTATTTCATTTGGATGGTAATGAGACCTGCTGCAGATTGCTTTTGCGAATTGGCTGTGAGTGATTGCAGGATTTTGTGACCTGCCATCTGTCCTCTCCGAGCGCATATACTTCACAGACACAGTGCCGCTTGTTAATTCTGAGCACTATTCTGAAGACACCAGCAAACCATATTTCCTCCTGATATGCTGTTAATCTTTTTATACGACATTTGATTGACTGATAATACCATTGTTTAGATTCTATGAAGATGTTCCTGTGCCCATTACATGTCACTTCTAATGCAATCCAACACATGCTATAATCTGATGCGTATCAACTATGTCTTATTATAATGACATCTCAAGCTTTTTTATAATAATGTTGCAGGAAATTTGCCATATGACTTTTGATGTGTGTTGGTCAGGTAAATGTCGTGCATGAATGAATAGTTGAATATTTCCTTTCAAAGGCTTTGGACAAATGAAATGCAATACGGCTAGAAAATAACCATAATCTCTTCAAAGCACTTTATATCGTCTTTTCACACTTCACACCAATGTCACTTCTATAGCCACAGTCGTCCTCTCCAACCACTGTCGATCACTCGTGTACATCCATTAACAGTTGAGGAACTGAGTGGTTAGCACCTAGCATCCCTCTCTAGCACCCCAAAATATACAACGAAAGCATAAACAACAGATGCTCACCCTGGTTGTGTGTGAGGGTAAGGACGTAGTTGTCCACACTGGAGATAGGAGGGTTCCACCTCAAAACGGCGCCTTGGGGTGTTATGTTTATCGCTGTCAATTCAGAGGGCATGTCCATAGCTGCAAAACGTGTAAGGACACAAATGTATTAAAGCTTCCATCAAATGAGCAAAACTGTTTGTTTGGTACGTCTATGCATGAAGTAGTACAACTTCAAAAAAAGCACACAGAAAACTGGAAGAGAAGTCCTTGTATAATAAATATGCACATTTCACACAATTCTCATGCATCTTTTCCACAGCAAGTCAATTCCTGTTAAATCTGTCAATATACTCACAAATCTGTAGTGTTCGATAAGTGGAGTGTTGAGAAAGGTCAGTGCCATCATGTTTATGTGCAATGCATTGCGTACTCTATTGTTGTTGATTGTTATGATGCAAAGGGGGATATTCAAGTCGAACAATATTTTTTACATCTTTATACAGTATCTGGTTATTAGATCTTTACACCAGATCTAATAACCAGACTTGTGCATTACAACAAGAACAAGTCTGCCACAAAAGAAATAAATAGATAAACTCATTACTGCTGTATCTATCTACATACTATGATTTTTTAAAATGGATTTATTGGGTCATGAAGTTAGAGTCAGAATATTGGTGAGCTGTTTTGACACTCTCAGCACGAACACTAGGCTCACGGTGATCAATCGGTGAGCCACAGTAAACAGAGGCAAAAATATGCAGTGCCCAGACAAGGACATGCATATTTAAAAATCCCCCAAATGCTGCAGCGGTGTTACTTTTACTTTTTTATTTGACAAATATAACTTTTGATTTGTTTTCTTTTATATAGACATATGTTTACTTAGCCATTATACTAATATCAAAGTCACTGAAATGCCAATTAAAAAGCATTTAGGCATCTTTGTTTGCATTAACAAGTGCATGTTTGTGCTAAATAACAAATGGAGTTGGCAGAAAAGATTGTTGCATTTTGTATTAAGACAATGGCTATTTGAATAAAAACATGTTTAATTCCACCTTTAAAGTGCATTGAAAGTAATTGACAGCAGACAGTAATAATGTATAATTCTAAAATATCTACTCTTGAAAATGCTACTGTTTTAATGCCCTTTCAAAAACAATCTTCACCACCATCCAATTAGAAGAGTCCAATTAGAGGAGAGAATTTGATCACCTCATATTAAAGAGGAAGTTTAAAGAGCAACTTTTGCTCGTCCTTATTCTATTCTGCCACTGCTGGACATGCCAACATTGACTTTGAATGTAATTATACCTTTAACCCTGGTGTTTCAACCTCAATTTCTCCTCGGGCAGGTGGGTGTGTTTTTGGCTGACAGCAGCGCACACAGAATAGCATGTGTTTCCAAAGCAGATGAGGTAATTAATACTGCCTTAGCCTCACCACAATAAAGAATTGCACTCATTAGTGAATGGAGCAGTGGTCTTATCTCTAGGATAGATGAGTGAGCCTGATTACGGTAATTACGGTAACTGCAATAGGGTTTAGGTGAATTTAGTCGCAAAGTCCATTAGTTTCTGAATGGGCAAAAGAGGTAACAAAAATAAGCGGGCAATTAGTGTTCTAGATTACTTCATCATTGTGTTTTATATCATCACTGAGCATGTATTATTATTGTATCATGGTTTCTTTCTATAAGTACGCAAATGTTCCACAAAATAAAGTTATACTATTATGTTACTTTTATATTGTTCATGAGTGTTTTAATGCAGATTTGAAAAGTAAAGCATTATTACATTCAATCGGGGTTATTTATTGCTCTATGCAGTTTAGCACCCAACCCTCAATGGTTCATTAGGAAAATAGTCATTACGTACTGTCAGGGAGCACTTAGCATAGCATTATCACAGTATTAAGTGGTGTGATCTCCTCTGAAAGGTGTGAAACTGAAACAAACTACTTAAATGGTTTGATTTAAATACTTGTGACAAACAGAAAGTACCTCCTGTAGAGATTTTGAAGGCTTTACAAAGGCTTGCACTATAATAATAAAAATCTTTTAGTTTCTGCTAACAAAAGAACTGCCTGTAGACTTCTAAAGACTAACAATACATCTGGACATTGTTTTTGAAAAACAAGATGTTTCGACTTTCATCCAAAAGTCATTCTCAATCTGCGGACCTGGTCTGAGAACTCAGATCCTACTCGGGGCTGCGTAAGGCCAGATAACAGCCTGAAAATAGCCTGTTTTGCAAATCTATTAACAAATAAATTAACAAGACAGGCTATTACCAGGAGGTTCCGCCCGGTGGACAGAGCTGACGCAGCCCGGAGTTCCCAGACCAGGTCTACAGATTGAGAATGACTTTTGGATTAATTTCTGTAACGCCCAAAACCACTAAAGCAGTTGCCTCGAAGGATGACAGTGAAACAGATTAAACAATGTTTACAAGAAATTAGCAAATGGATAAATGTCCCAGTATTTTCTGTCCTTATGTCCAGATGACTACAACTGAATGTTTTTCTATGATGGACACTCCTGGACGAATGAGGGATTACACTGATTTATTCTACGATTTTTTGGCAGAAAATCTTGGATCTGGTTCGGGAAATTGAAAACAATACATGTTTGTTTTTTAGGCTATTATTCCCTTGCACTTGCTTTACTTGTTCACTTATCTCGATGCAGTAATTATGTTTTATTGCAATGATTTTCCAAAACGACAATGCAACATTTCTATGCGTTCATGTTCGCAACCTTTGTATTGCGTTTGATTATTTTACCAAACAAATCTTGTAAGCACTTTCATTTAGTTGTTTATTTGAAAAGGGCAACTTGTTTGTAAAACGTTTCAGCATGGAATAATGTGTAACTCATATTTTGTATTTATCCAGGAGGTTCACACTCAAATCATGTTTAAAAATATGCATTCATTTATATTGTTTACACCCTTGGACCATTTTTCAGCAACAGACAACTTATTTTGGCATTCATTTGAGATAAAGAGAGAACAGCCCTTCAGCCTGCTACACTGTGTTAAAATAAGACATTTTACATTCAAACCTTGAGTATTGTTCTGTTTCAGTTGCAATACAAGGTTTTCTGGATCTAGATGGGACAAGTGCTGCACAGTCTTCATTCTGTTGTTCTCAAGTTCTGAAACAACCTCTCATTTGGCCCGTATTTTACCATTGTGAATGTGGAAGCTAATCTGGCCATTTTTGGGGCTGGATTGTTGCACTAAGCCATTGAGACAAGTGTTTGCATTGGTTTGCAACGATCTCTCAACTGATGGCACCATTGACTGCATAATATAGATGGCACTATTGTTTCCTAATAATGAGGTGGAAGCGTTTTTGATGAGATTTTAAATAAAAATGTTTGCCAAACCAACCCATGTTTACCGCTATATATTTTATTCCATTTCGGCTCACACACCGCTTAACAATATGCCAAGCTCTTGGTGGCGGTGCAGTGAAATCTCATTCCTCTCTCTGGCTGCACTTGTACACAGCAATGACCTAATCAATAGAAAACAAGGTGGTCCAGGCTGTAGCAGTTGACCACAGGATAGAAATGCCTTGGCTCAGGTAAACTGGGTTTCGAGATTGACTGTGGCTCACAAAGACACAAGAAAATTGAAACGTGTTATAAGGCTAAAGGAGGGTAAAGGTCCAAATCTTCACTTTAATATGTAGTTAAGTGTTAAGTAGTGTTTTTGCAGAATGTCTCAACAGGGGCAGGCTTAGCAGAGGAATATATATCACTAAAGTCAAAGATTGGGGTTCTTGGCTTGGATATTAACATTTCTAAGATAGGTTCAAGTGCAATGTCTGTGGCCTCTGTGAATTTTGAAAATATTTCACTAAATCAAAATGTGAGCTCAAACATTAGGAAAGAAACAGATTTTGTTTTTCTTTATTTTTCTTTGCTGTATAGCCCCCTACAGTACATTTTTCTTTTCAAACAAGTGTAATGCTGTAAGGCTTTATGTCGTGTAGTTGATTTTTCGGTCAATGGACTCTTAGTCGACCAAAAGTATTATTAGTCGGCAAATATTTTATTAGGATTTAGATGGACCACAGCAGAAAGGAAAACACATGGAGTGAGTTATGAAGATGCTGTTTACTTGTAGCCTACTTCTCTGTTTACAATTAAGTTGCTTTTGCACAAGATCCTTATAATCTTAAGAGCTTTTTTTTTTGTCAGCGCTGTCCTCCCTTTTAGTCAATTAATCGATGCAGAGGATATGTCTTTTGTCAACCCAGAATTTCTTTAGTCGACTACAGCCCAATCTACATCTGAAAAATGAAAAAAAATGCCCTTGTTTTTCGAGTCATTACAACCTTCGCCAAGCAAGTGGATTACTGATTACTGTTCAAATCCCCTATCTGTGTAATGTTCAAAATGGTATTAACATGTCCCTTGTTATGCATTTGTATTATGATGAAAATGTTATTTACCATTTCTAACAAAGCTGATATTAGCGTAATGTTCAAGCATTTATAGTCCCATTGGCTCAGGTCTTGGCAAGTACACTGGGGTCGTTAGAAAAGCAGATAACATTTTCAGAGAAGAAGCTAAGTGAGAGGGAAAGAAAAATACTTTTACTGCATCTTATTGCCTCGGTTGGATTGTTGAACCTCACCGCTTTCAGTGAATCAGGTCTCATTGGCATGCAAACACTTTCTTTCTCCTGTTCCCTCCTGTCCTGTCCTCTCCAAAGCTCTGCTGATTCCTCCTCATCTCTCACACTGGAGATTGTGCATACAGTATCAGGAGAGAGTGTTAATCTTAGCGCTTCCACAAAGGCTATAGCTATCTGAAAATGATATGATGAAGCGCAGTTTTAAAACTTGTACTTCAAGGCTATCTTAAAAGTTCAGAAACTGAGGCAATTAATTAAAGTGCTAATGAAGTGGAGTGGATTCCAAACAAGCACAAAGGGATTTAAAGATGCAGGTATTTGAGGAGATACAAACATGTATAATGTGGTCAGGTATTCCTACACTTTTCACAGTAATTTACCTCCATATGTGACACTTTATCATTAATGGGCAAATGTTATAGTTGTAAATGAAAGTTAATAATAACAAAAAATGTTGTATATATTTGTGTAATATTCTATCAATGGTTGGCTGGTGTGTGCTGCTCACCTGTGAACACAGAGGTGCTGACTGCCTTGTTCTCCAGGTTGTCCCTGACAGCAGTCAGACTGATCTCATACTCAGTGGCCGGGAACAGGCTGGACAAGGTGTAGTTGTTCACATCACCTTCAATTACCATGCTGTCCTCTCGCCCTGCAACAACAAACATGAGGAGACATTGAAACAAGAACTCTAGTATGTACAGCAGCATATGGCTTGGATACATTTTACACCTAACAGATATTTAAATGCTATATGATACCTTGTGCAGACAGGTAGGAGAGTTGATAGTGTTTGAAAGGAGCCAGTGGTTTGATCCAGGAGAGAGTCACAGAGTCCTCCGTCACATCAGACACCAGAAGCTCTTTCGGTGGGTCTGTTCCTGGAAGAGGAGAAGAGTTAACTAATATCCAACATATTATATTAACTTGATAACGTACACTTGATGCAGTACATGCTGTTTTAAATAATATCTACATACATGAAAATGATTTGATAGTTAATGGTTGAAAGAAAAAAATCTGCGTTCAGTGTTCCACCTTATACTTACTCCATATTTTATATGCTCCTTTCAAATCATTTACATAAACAAACCTTTGTGCTTTCTGTTAGTACGAGTGTGCAAATGTTTTTTTAGGAAGTAGCAGATTTTGTGAAAGCAAATCCTGCTCATCCAGCCATAAGCACACAATGAGAGGTATTAGCTCTGTGACTGAGCCAGGTCTGCTGAGAGTGTTCCCTTGCTACTCGCATTTTGTTTTATGGGACTCTAGGGAAAACAGAGCAGCAACAGAAAGGTTGTGGCAAAAATAATGTGGGCAAATGCAGTAATTAAAAGATACCAGGTCCCTCGTGCAAATAGAAACGGGAAAAAATTGGACAAGGATTCAGGACTTGAGAAAAATGTGGAATGCTTTGACCATATGTTCAGAAGAAAATTCTTATTCTCAATGAGCAGATGTCCCATTGATAATTCAAGGCTTTGATCTAACTAAACAGTTCCTGCATAGAATTCTGCCACTATTATGCCATCATGGATGGATGTATATCTTACTAATTGCGTTTGAAAATCCCATAAGGAGCATAAAAGAATGAAGGCAAAGTAAGTTACCATTGGCTGTGGAAGCACATAGTTTTATGATAATTATCATTGATATTGAGAATAATATATTCATTGATACTGACTGAATGATTAAATTTACATTCCAGAAGTTATCCCAGGGCAGGAATACATTATTGTGGATATGCAAATGCTTTCACCTTTTAGGTTTTAGGATAAAAAACATGTTCCATTATACATAAAGTATGCGTTGTTCTAATACAGATATTTGTTTTATATATATATATATATATATATATATATATATATATATATAACACACACACACACACACACATACACAACATATATATACAAAACTAGGCCTGTCACGATAATTACTATTGACTTGGATGGAAAAATTTTGGCGCTCAATATTTATCGTGTGTATGATTTTTTTTATTTTTATTTTGCAATAGTGCTATTTTCTTTTGTCATATGATAAATTGAATAAGTAACTTCTATGGCTGATTCGGTGTTTTATCTGTTGCTTTATTTGTTGTTTTATTCTGCTGTTTTATTCTCTTGTACAGTGTCCTTGGTGTTCTGAAAGGCGCTTTTAAATAAAAATGTATTATTATTTTTTTTTATTTATTATCATTTTATTCTGCTATTCATTTCTTGCAGCTCATGTCTTTTAACAAAAATGTAGATGTAAAAAGTGTTTACTGAGATTATCCCGGTTTATTCTTATTGTGTGCTAGTGGCTTTTTCTTTGAAGCAATAATTCATGCTTCAAAATGTATTATCATGGCAGGTCTAATTACTACTGATACAGATAAATCTCTCCTGTTTTTACTAGTACTTCCTGCTATGCACCATTACTACTAATTCAACGGAATCTATTGCGTGTGAGCGACCGACACTGCTAAAAAAATACTCCCAAATCAATGCAGGATATAGACAAGTACAGTGCTGTGGCTCAAAATCCCTTTCCAAACCATACTAGTCCACCTGCTTATCACCATGTGCAGGAGAATGAGAAGAGACAGCCGTGTGGCCCAAGGCTGCCAAGGCACTTATATAGAAAAGAGCAGAGTAATCAGATGTGCAGGTGTCTCTGGCCTCAGCGCTAATATATCCATCTATAGTTACTACTCATTTTGTCTCCTCAGCTTTATTTTCTCTTTTTCAGTTCCCTTTATACTGGAGAAAAATGCTTCTCTTTTCTGTTTTCCTAATCCTGACCTGCGAGTCAGTCTTTCTATGTGGAGATATAAAAAGAATACTTGAAATCAGAAGGGAGATATTTGAGCTGGCACCCAGCATCAAGCCCATTCACGTATGACATAACTGGGCCATATGTCTGTTTACAATGAAGGTGTAACACAGCGTAAGGCTTAATGTTTACACCAAAGGGAATGGAGACGAGGATACATGTCACAAACATTTACTGAAATAACCTACATATAAAACTTATCATGAAAGATAGCACCTCTAACTTCCAATTGCACTAGATTTAAATAGGAATAACACAATTATTTAGACTGGATTCATAAAGCTACTGCAAATAGTAAACCTCAGCATTATGGCAGGCCAGACAAAACACTATTATTTCTCTGAAAGAAGAACTGTCAACAATTGTTAAGCTTGTATAAAAGGCAATCATCAGAAATCCATTCACACACTATTATGGAGACAGTTAATGGATATATAAGCATTTTGGTTTAAATAATGGCCCACAGCACATACACATACAAGCTTGTTATTATATTATATGAAACACAACCGATCTTTTCCTCATTCAGAAATGTCATCCTTCTTATTAATGGTACTGCATCATCTAGCTAGCAGACATGGGTTTCCCAGAGAAATTAGATTATCAAACAAACATAATCAAGTTGCTTTGGCCAACAACCAGAAGAAATAAGCAGCGTCAATTTTAATACAAATAATAAGCCTTGTCACCGTGTAGCACTGGTAGCACGTTTTAATGTATATATATTACTATTCAAGAGAACAGTTTCCAGGAATATAATATACGAAAAAGCTGCCTTGCCATCCAATAATGTTCCTCAGTGCATTATAGAATGATAATATTGGTAAAGGAGTAATGATCATTGCAACGTGTGACACTTTTATACCATCGTAATGACTTTTTGGTAAGTAATCTAATTTCTGTAAAGATAAAAAGATGACTAAACTCTGAAACATTAAATGGCGAGAAACATTTTGGTCATGAATCATCAGTATACTCAGTGCAGTGCTCTTCACTTATGCTCACCGTGATGAGGCAGTAATACTCCGAGTAGGTTTTTTTAGTCCCCTTGTATTGTGATAACTAGTGTCGCTTACTGTGTCACCAGGCGCAACAGGCCTGAACCAGCGACCCTGTCTTGCGATCCCCTCCAGTGTGACCTTAGACATGTCAGTCCCGTCAGCTGATGCTGAGCTGAGACATGAAGAGGTCCTGCGGGTGGCCGAGAGCTCCACGCCAACCAACACCGCAATCTGAAGTCACCTCTGACAGGAGAGGTGAGTTACGGGCCTGATTCCTGAGGAGCGGAGGTTTCAGATGTCAGCGCAAGGACGCATAAAAGAAGTTGACCACAAGCAGCAATAGTAAGAGAAGAAAAAGAAATATGCCTGCTGTTATGGAGATGACAGAGGAGGAAGTCAGTGATGGATGAGGCGCGTCCAGGCGGCCATGATGATCGTTTATTACCAGTTGAGAAAAATTGGCCTCGGGTGAAATCTTGATGAAGTAAGGTTTGAGTCAGAACACAATGGAGTGTCAGTAATGATTTAATTGATCATCAAAGACAGAAATAATTAGATTAGTGCTGCATTAAAACAAAAATCTAACTGGAATTATGATTAAAAAGCAAAACGTAGATATTATTAAGACTGCATGGGATGTAATGAATTCATGAATGAGTCTGGCCCAGTAAAATATAAATGGATTTGGAATGATGGGAAGAGGTTATACTTCTCAATATTTTTAGCAATATTTATTTATGTATTTATATTACCTGCATAATATAATAAGACTTTTGGTGGCATGTTTCGGTCTTTGTCAATACATAGCAGAAATGTTAAAAGCATCCACACCACAAAGCTCTTCCAAAATACTAAATAAGTATTGTATATAATATCGCTATATTGGATTTGATTTGAACTAATTCAACTGATTTCTTTGGTAATGTAGTATTTAATATCTGAAAGGAGAGCACTTTCAACATTTTTTTACTCACTCCCTACTTAAAGTGGTAAGTAATTTACACATTTAAGCGCGAAGAACGACGAAGCCATCAAGCCTCTACAGATCAGCTTACGAGAGTGATCTCATAGAAAGAGTTCACAACAGATGTTGCCAAGTGACAAGTTGACATGAGCTGAGATGGGCAATTACTTTTCCTACTTCTTGTCTTTAAAATCTGTCATTTCACTATTGCTCTCATGTCTCGCTCAGACCACTCCAGATGGTTAAAGAGGTAGAGAATCTATTCCCATAATCGGATAGATGAGGTGATGATGATTCAGTGATGACAGTGATGTGACCAGCAAAAAATAAAGGAGGCAAGGGATGACAGCAAAGAGTACGTGTACACAAATGACAGACCCGATGCAGTTAGCACATGCCCATCACCATGACATTCTTTTACAGGCTGAAATGGCACACTTTTTTTTGTTAAAACATCGAGGAACATATTGATTGCTGTGTCACAGTAGCATTGCTTTAGCACAAGAATGATTTGGTCAGTGGCGGTGGAAAAAGAATTACAGCTAAACACCGAAAAGCTTTGATGCAGAACAGTAGGCACAATTAGAAAACACTTGCAGAAGCCCTCATTAAGCTGACTTTGAATACATTTACTGTGGCTAATTACTTCTTCAAAACCTTTAAGGTCTTGATTTTCTTTGGTACCTTCCACACACCTCATTGTACAAGCCATTCAAGTTCATTATATGGAGCTAGTTGGAGCAAGAAAATTGCCTTTTTGAAGAAGAGAATCCATCTCATGTCAAAAAAAGTGTTTAAGCTGCATTCGAAATACAGGAAAAAATCAAATATCTCTCTGTCATTTTTACCGTAAAAGCATCCTATTGTTGCAGCAGTGCTCTGTGCCTGCCTCTCCGTGCAAAGCCACAGTCGATTGGTATTCTGTCCTGGCTCAAGGTCCCAACTAGTGTCATCCGCTGGTCAACTCTGTTGGGAACAGTGGCTACACAGAAACTAAATTTTTCTTTATAACCTACAGTACATGAGTCACATCCTTGGAGCACATTTGTTGATGCCCTCATAACAGATTTACTTTATATTTTTACCTCAGTCGTGACGCCAGAAGACGATATGTAGGTGACACCTGTTAATGGCAATAGTGCCCTGACGACCCCCCACACAAATAGAGTTATAGTATTATCTGTGGAGGCTGTGACAGTGAGGTCCAATGGGACATCCAGGGCCTATAAGGACATGCGAAATACTCATAGTAAAAAAACAACAACAAAAAACACCATAGAGAAATATTTTCATGGTCAAAATGTTATTTATTAAATTACTTTGGAGTCTAACATTACAAATCTGACCAATAAATAAAGATTAAAACAATTGTTTCACGTTTAGCAGATCGGAGTTAACCTGGCTCAAGGCAGTTTTATATGTATCACTCTGAACTGAGTTCTACCATCGGGAAAAGCATAATGTCATGACGAATATACAGAACAAGTCGAGAAACAGAATTGTTGTTAAATCCCAGTTGAGAGAAATGCACAGACTTCTTCTTAGTCCACCCAAACTACAAATCTGCCAGGCGGCTCAAACCTAAGACGAAGAGGACTAGTTCAGATGGATCTCTAAAGTATAATGTGAACTCACAAAAAGAAATTCATCTAAGCTGCCATTTAGATTGTTAGTACTCACGTCAACTAAAAGGAGCTAAAATGAGCTTAAGAGCAATAACTAAACTGTTTTCAACCAGCATGTTAAAAAAAACAAAACAAACATAACATGATTGCATTTCATAGAAAAAGAGTTGACACTAATGCATATAGTGAAAGTGTGGAGAAGAGAAGGGTGATAAAGCTGACAATCGATCCCCCTGTGAACAGAAACTGATGTTTTGCACTTCCTGTCCTGGCCTTGTTCAAGGATGCTGATGCTGAACATGGTGTTACACAGCTCTTGCTTACATAGCAACAATTTATCAACACAAAAATTGTTTTTTAAGAAAAAAACGGTGTGATTCACCCAGTGTGAAATTCAGAAGGTTTGTCATTACCTCAAAATTACTGCCATTTACACAATTCTAAATGTTTTCAATAAGGTTCAAAAGTATTTCTTTCATCATATCAGTTCAAAATAAATATATACTACTAACAAGACAAGCAGTTCTCCCTTCAAGCATTACAAAAATGCGATTGTACTTTTCAAAAACAACGATACAAACAAGAGAGCCAGCTTTAACCGAACCTTGTCTAGCTAACTGAAAATGCCGATGGAGGGTTTTCAACACTGACCTCAAATGATTTAAGGTCGATGGAGAAAATACATGTTGAATATAGTGCATTTTCAAATTTAAAGAATGAAAAGAAGAAATGGGACAAAAAAAAAAAAGCTGTTGTATTGAAGCAATTTTAAAACACCTGTGTGCAGGAAAGAGGCTGACTGTAATGTAAGCATTCACTGAAAGAACTCTCATGTTTTTGGAAAAAATCTCATCTTGCTTGCGACTCCTAATAAAATCTCTACTACTGAACATAAAATAATGCAGACAATTGCATAGCCCAACCATGCATACAAATAAACTGTAACTGTAAGGGCAGACACACACAAGGTCAAACAAAACGTGCCGTGCTCAGGCACAATAAGTGAGTGGTCTGTATCCCTCTTTGGCACCTGCACAAACAAGGAAGTCCATGACCCGGTGACATCATCATGAAGAACTGTTCGTTTACAAGTCGAGCTGAAGTGCTTACACTGTAGCTGAAATAATAAGCCCAGCAGCATAACATTTCTCAAATATAGTGAGTCCTGCCTGTCATACATGCTTGTACGTGGTTTGATTAGCCTGATGTGAGGGCACACGCTGACATACCTGTCCTGGCATTCATTGTTGACGGTGCACTCTGGTTGCTCCCTTTCATTGCTGAGATGCCAATGCCGTACTCTGTACCCGGGAGAAGGTCTGTGATGGAGAAAGGAAAATATGTACCAGTTAGAGAGTTTCATGAGGTCTGCCCTTGTGCACAAGCGAGGTCTGACAGCCACTTTGGTGACTAAGCAAAATTAACATAATTTAAATTCTGAAGATTCAGCAACTTTTACCAACAGCATGACTCATTACAGTAGAATAATTTGACAGTACATCCCATGCTGCTAGAATAGTTATATGAGCAATCCAAAAAGTGATTGAAAGAAAGATAGGCTGATAAAGTGAAGAAAATGAGGGTGTCAGAGTGGGAATGAAAGGAGAAGGTGCATTGATTTCATTGGACGGACTGAATAACACAAGGACCTTTTGCTTCTATTCTGATGCCAGTCGTGCCCTTTTAGCACCATTGAAAAAAATTCCCAACTGACCCCTCATTCCTGACAGCCTTTCAATATGACAGCAGGACAACAAGCGTTTGTGCACACACAGTCAGCCTGTCAGCCAACTTTTAGCTGAAGAGAAGATCTTGAATGTCAAGGCACACAAGCAGATTCTAGCTTCTGGAGAGCTTTTTGCTGATAGGAAATGCATTAGGCTTTAATCAGAAACACTGCACTACCACTGGAATGCCAGGTGCAACATTGGGGCATACTGTTGTTGTGTCCTTGTGCAAGACACTTCACCCACCTTGCCTCCAGTGTCCTTATACACAGGTGTATAAATGAGAGTGTGTTTGTGAGAGTGATGGAAATGTGTCCATGGCTACAGTCTGGCATGTTTACCGAATGTGCATCATGTATCATTAATATGCAATGTCCCAACCAAATAAACAAAATAATAAATGGAGTGAGTATGGTAATCTATGATTATTTAATTTCGGCTATCTATTTTGACAGTATATTTAAAAGGAGAGGGGTCTTTACAATTGTCTGAATTGCAACTGAAACACTAGAACAAACACTAGAGTTCATCTCACTCATACAGTACTTCATATTCTTCATGAATTGTTTCTTCAGCTCGAAGACCATAATTGCCATGCATTTATATAATACAAATCAGTTTGCTGTTATCAAAATAATGATACATTTGAAATATACTGTATTTCCCATAATGCTACAAGTACAAACAAATTAAATAACACAAAAAAATACATGTTCTAGGGCTTGGTGCTATGACAATTATATCTATACCGTATTGAAAAAGCCTGACGGTGTCACCTTCTGGAATGTGCAACATTCATATTGAACGGTACAGCCAATAGTTTACTCAATTAAATGTATATTTTTAGCAATTTCAACTTCTATTGTGTTGGTAAAATTGACTTCCTTTGTAGGTAGCTCTGCTGAAACAAACATTAGGTCTCAAACAGCGCAGTCCAAAAGTAAGACGTGACACTTAGACTTGCAAGGCGTGTAGAACAATGTTTGTGGAGTGCGTGGAGCTACACTCGGGACGTGGAAAGATTTCAACTTGTGCGCCATGGTGCATCTGAATACTCTCGCTTTTGTAGTTTGGATGTTATTGTTTTTATGTTCGCAAAGGACAAAAGAGTCGCTTGGTCAGGACTGATCCAGGTGAGTGAACCAACTTCATAAACTGGCCAAATGTACATAAACGTTTTCCTTTGCTTGAACACAGTATATTCATGTGCTGAGACATGTGCAGCGCGTCAGCAGCAACTCATTGATTCAACTTTATCTCCATTTTCATGTTTTAATGCAGTCAGGAAAGTCCAGCCACAGGCTCACGCTGTATTTAGTTTAATGAAGACGAGCGTATTTGCTGTGATTAGATGCTGAAGGTGGAAAACATAAGGCTTTTTCTCAAATAAATTGAGTTCAATTTGGGGTGGTTTTGTGGTTTGCTCTTTGGTTTAGCTTTAAATCCGTATCACTATAGTTGAACAGATTTCTATGGCCTATGACTGAAAAAGGTGTCTGTGTCCTACGCATCTGGCTTTAAATTGTCACTATACCACACATTTACTCTACGTCCTGTGGTATAAAATGGTAAATAAAGCGGAACGAGGTGGCTTTGGTCAGGAGCCAGGGCGAGAAAGTGGAGGGGGGGGAGAAAGAGAGGCACAAGGATTGTTGGTCAATTAATTACATATTTTGCATTTACATCAAGAAAGTTTACATTGTGCTTTAACAATGAGCGGTACACACTCTGTGGGCTATTTTCAGACAAAATGTTTATTTCAAGTCAGTTTTAAGCAGATTTAGTTTTAATTAGATAGACAGACGATAATCCCATTAATTGCGGTATAATCAGGGGACGGTATGAAGGGATAATAAGAATAAGAATCATTCAGCCCAACCATTTTCCTTACCTGTCAGTGTGGTCTTAGAGGTGGCTCCCTCGTTGCGTGGAGCAATGACTTTATCATAAAGGTCTCCGGCCAGAGTGCTGTACACCACCTGGTAACCATCCACCTGCCGAGATGCAACGTGACATAGTTTACATTAAAAACATTGATATCTGAGATTAAATGAATCGATTCATTTCCAAATCACTAATAGAAAATTGTTCTAAGAGATGTCAAAAGTCATTAGTCTTCAACTGTCTATTGTGACTAAAGAAAACCCACCCTATATCTGCAAAAAAATATCCAAAATATCAAAATTAATTGTATGGGAAGGCAACAGAGATATAAAAAAAACGGAAAGAGAAACATTTATTTTCTACATAGTGCTCCTGCAGCGTTACCTCTGCCTCACTGTTGTCCCACTCCAGCTCCAGGCTGGTGGAGCTCTTGGACACGAGGCGCAGGTTCTTAGGGGCATCGATCTCTGAGAAAAACGATAAAGCTGACAATGTTGGGGACACTGAGACCAATTCTTAGGGAGGGTGAACAAGCAAACATCAGCAGTTTACACTCTCAACTTGTTAAGTCGAATTTTGTTATACTGATGCAGAAACCTTTTAAATTAAGCAGTACAAACGCTGGTGTAGGGTACTGATAATACATTCCATAAAAATTCTATGGAATAATGTCATAGATATAACTGTATAATAATAACAGGCAGATTTATAGTCAGAACAGTTCTTGTCTTATTGTTGTTGTTTTCTATCACTAACACCAGCACTTCTACATGTGCGGTTATCAGCTCTCACCGGTGGAAAACTCAGTGGAAATGGCTCCACTCTCATTTCCTTTCCGCACTCCACTCACAGACACATTGTAACGTGATCCGGGCCGCAGAACCTGTACAACATAAAATATAGAGTAGAGTATCTGACATGGATCAATGTCTTCGAGCTGAGTCTAAGTCTTTGGTTTCGGGCCAGGTTGGGTCGGGTAGGGCATGGGTCAGACTCGGGTCTGGCTCGGGTAGGGCTCGGGTCGGGGTCGGATCGGGATAGGGGCTGGTGCAGTAAATTTATCAGTCATGTCATTCTTGACTAAAGGCAAAAGAGCTGTGTGTGCGTGTGCCGTTCGCTGCGCTCGGGTGCTGTTTGTGTGCCATTTGCTGCGCGTGCGTGTGCTGCGGACGCCGGTCGTGTGTCGTTCGCTGCGCGTGCGTTGTTCATGTGCCATTTGCTCCCCCACAATCGTTCGCTGCGCACACATTTGAACAATGTCGGGCTGTGATCGGGGTTGGGCCTTTAAAAGCTGTCAGTCAAAGTTCACTTGTTACTGTACTTGTCTCTCTTGTTTACTTTTATGCCCCGATTACAGCTCTACAATGTCTTTGTTTCTACTTTATCTCCCCGCACAGACAGCAGACAAGCAACGCGATCTGATTATTTAGCATGAACTACAGAAAGTAAACATGCTTTAACTTGTGCTAGACATAAAACCAAATGAGATAAATGATTCGGCTGCTCTCGGATGGCAGGTGAACCCCTGAATCATGACAGTCAGATGTGCGATCGGATAAATAGCTCAGGCATTCACACACATGAAGGCTGACCTGAAGGGAATACTGGCTGAGAGAAGGCTGCAGGCGGAATGTGGTGCGCGGACCTTCACCTCCCACCAGGCCGTAGCGAAGAACGATCTGATCAATTTTAGCCTTCGGTGGGGTCCACTCCACAAACGATACCGTGTCTGACACATCTCGAACAATCAGCTGAGTGGGGCCATCTATCACTGAGCAGGAGGCACACAACAGAAAGACAATATTTACAATAGGCTATGGCCGCAAGCAAGTTATTGATATTTCAGATGTATTGTATCCTTTATTGTGTGCTAAAAATGGACATATTGGTACCAACTTGGTTCTAAAACTAAAACCAATATTTCAGTTACAACAAATAGTGTCAAGGTGTGAAACATAGAGGATTCAAATATTTGTAAATTAAACTTTTCATAAAAGGGCCATTGATTTTTATGATATGTTCCAGCCAACTGGGAACTTCCCTTTGAAGAATGCTTGAATTATGGATCAGACTTCTAAAACAAGACTAATTGTTAAGCACGACACCAAGAAGTATAAGTGAGTATATTCAAAAAACAACTAGAGTCCATTGTTTATTATATTTAACAAGATTTGTATAATAATTATTCAGCATTTAGAAGTAAAATAATGCTATAATCCATGTTGTTTCTTCTTCCACCTTCAAAAACTGTAACGTGCAAGTGTAAATCAGAACTCTGAAAGTCTGACAGCCAATCTGTACCATTTTTACAAACCGTAATAAAAGTTAATATAAAATGTTCCTTGCGGCTGACATTTTTACAGCTATCAAAAAGTTTTATGGCTGAAGGTATATTTTTGACTGCTCCGGCTGAAAAGCTTATCTTATTACAAAAACTGGTGGAATTTTTTTGTCAGTGTCCGTTGCTGGGAGCTTTTTCAGCAGTAGATTTTGTTATCTGGAAATGCTATTCCCCGACAGTCAGACATGTATATGTTATCAGGACTGACACAGCATCTAAGAGGTGTAAAACACATGAAGCTAACGATTAGAGTCTTCCACTGTGATTGCTGAAAGACAACTCCTATTAGTGTTAAAGAAGAATAGAAAACACATCCGGAGTAATGAAGCAAACACACAATAACTGACAATGAGAGTTGAACAAGCTCAGGGTTTGCACAGAGGAGACAGTGCTAATACAGAGCATTAACAGCTGAGGTAATGAGGTGTTAAGAACAGAACAATTAAAATGTTTTTAATTTACCCGGTGATTAACTAAATTGAGGTAGTATGTATGAAACGAGTCTGGCTCTTTGTATTTATTTTACTTCAAGTAGATTTATTGATTATGTGATTAGTACTACGATAAAATTTAAATGAATTAATCTCGATAATATTTACATTGGTCTTATCTATAAGGCATAATTAGGGTAGATGTGATAGATGTAGAGCATAGCAGGCTGTAAAGAATACTTTTACTGAGAAACAGTGTTCTAGGGTCAGACTTGACACACTACAGGTTTGTCTCAATTCATGGTGCATTAGGAACTAGTCTCCAGAGCCTTGTCCTAGAAAACACCTAGAGGAAGAAAGCTGCTTCCCCATCAGCTGTCCGCTCCCACTAGCCTCCTTTCACTCTTCATTGGTCCACTGTTCTCTCTAAGGAAGATTAAATCTAACATCTAAATAATTGAGCAACTTCTAATTTGTCTTCTGTTTCTGTTCTTTATCCAATACGGTCTCCTGCAGTGCGCTTCAAATGAAACATTAATGAAAAAGTGTCATGAATTATTAATCTTTACTTAATTACAAGGTACAAGAGGAACAAAGACTTGACAGGAAATGGATGATGTTTTGATTGCGGACACCACTGTCTGACTTTGTTATGGGAACACTTTGAATGGGATCTATTACAGCTGTCCCAAAGGAGTCGCGGTGGTGAGCAGCGGGGCCATGCTTGGCTGAGGGACAGTGTCAGAGGAACTCAGGGTCTACAGTGCATTCATTGCACTGACTATAAGTGCATAGCAATGAACATCAACTTTGCGAAACCTCTCCACCCTCGCTGTGTGAAGGAGAGGTTTCGCAGGTCTTTCCTTCCTGCTGCTGTCAGACTTTACAACAGTTAGTCCTGAACGTGTCATTCATCTTACATAATCCTGCAATACTATTATACTCCTGTGCAATACTGTGACATATTGTCAATCATCCCTGTGCAATATTTTCTGTCCATATGACAGCTGTAACTAAGAGTGTTATTATTATTATTAAGATTATAAGAGTTTTCCGTTATCCGTTATTATTATTATTAGTAGTAGTAGTATTAGTAGTAGTAGTAGTAGTAGTAGTAGTAGTAGCAGTAGTAGCAGTAGTAGCAGTAGTAGAATTATTATTATTATCATTATCATTATCATTATCATTATTATTATTATTATTATTATTATTATTATTATTATTATTATTATTATTATTATTATTATTATTATTATTATTATTATTATTATACTGTGCATAATTTTTCTGTACCCTTTGTTGCAACCTGGAATTTCCCCATTGTGGGACAAATAAAGGTGATCTTATCTTATCATTTCCATTTACACAGCATGTTGAGGTGATGCAATCATCTATTGAGGTATTAAGCAATTTCTCTCATAGTGTTTAAAGACGGAATGAATTGAGCACTGAATGACCAACGTAACTGCTACATACGTGTTGTGACGATGCCGGTGATGGGTTGGCTCCTGCCCTGCTCCCTCAGGGCCACCAGGTTTACAGTATACTCTTCTCCTGGTCTCAAACCAGTCTGCACAAAGGAGGTGATGGTGCTGGGGAGCTGAGCTGTCATCCCTCCATCATTGTCCTGGAGGGAAAGACGTAGTGATGAGATAAGTAAAATGTAGATCTCCTGCATGTTGTTTGAGTAAGTGTCAGTTATAACTTCACAATTTCATAAAAAGGTGAGGTCACACTTACTTTTACCATGTTATGTGTGACAACATGTAATTAAATAGTAGTGTTAGAAAGCAAGGGATCATTACATGCTGCATTAAAGGTGAACTATGTAATTTTTCTGGTGGAGGGTGAAAATCTCAAATGTGTGTGCACAAATTGGCAATACATTTATCGTGGACATTCTACACCGTGCACCTCTTTGTAAATTCTGAGTCTTGCCACTCCATATGGAGCTGGTGCAGCTGTTCTCAGTTTTTCAGAGCACTTCCTGCAGATGTTACGCCTAATGCTGCTACACAGACTCCACTCTGTGAAGGTTTGCATTAAAATGAAGAATCATGATGATTCCAATCCCACATGCCACTGGAGTTGTACTCCATGTAATAACTTGAACTGAATTATTGGACTGGGCATCATCCTGCAACTTCAGTGCACATATCACAACTGGTGTTCAATCTCAATTATCATTTTGTACAATTGAGGTGTTGCTTAGTTAAAACATCTCAAACTCCCTCAACTTTCCTCCCGTGTACTTGTAATGAACAGAGATCCCTCTGTGAGCAAGGTCAAATCCAAAGCATGATTTCGACAAAATGTTATTCTGCATTCAAAATAGTTTGTGGCTGAAAGTTTATTGAATGCATTCATTGGATAATTCGATTTTCTTTTTGACAATAAAAATTTTTAAATCCCAAAATAAAAAAAAAATAATATTGCAAAAATTAGCAACCTTTAGGTGTAAATACTCTCCACCGATCTTGCAAAAGTGAATACTCCTCTAATCAAAAATAAAAGTTTTTCAAATATAGAAGTATAATACAACAGAGTATAAGGGCCAACCCAAATTATACTCCGTCGTAGTATAATACCCTATCACATTTGACATTTTCAGTATGTATTATAAGTCTTTACAGTTTTTTCAATCACTTTAGCACATTTTTGAAACTTTTCATTAAACTGTTCACTTTGCAAAACTATTCACTTCAGTGGCAAAACAGTTCAGAATGTTTGAAGAATCTAACTTTGGATATCAGAACTGTTTCAGACTTGGACAGTGTCTTTGGATAAAAACCTGTCTTTGTCTTTGGATCAAAGTGTCAAAGCAATAGAAAACTAAACTGTAATATGTACAGCTACCTTTATCAGCCTTTAAATATGCATCAATAAACTAAGCTAATTCCTTTTGCAGAACACTGATGACTGAGCAGCCACTGTACCATTCAAATTATGTTAAGAGTAAATGGCTGTCTAATATTGTACCGGTAGCAGCAAGCATTTTGAACAGTGTAGCAGCGGCAGGCATTATTTAAGATAATTTCAAGTTCAAGAACACATGAAACAAGCTGAATTCAATGTGAAATATAGAGATTTGCATTTGAATGTGGCCTGATCGATGAGCTCTGACCTCCTGCTTGTCTACTCTGTGAATTGTAATGCTGAGCTAAGGCTATTCAGGGACACTGTATGGCTGTATGTCAATTAAATATTTTCTATTTATTATATGTATAAAACTCCCAGCGTAGAAGATATTTATGCATTTTGACTTCTGGCACAGTCATTACATACATACAGGTTATTAAACAAAAAAATGAAAATAATGATGTAAATTAATTGTAGACAAAAGTCTAATGAAGGTGAACTAAATGTAACGATCTATTAATAATCAAGAACATATTACATATTTTATTTACAATGACAAAACATCTTGAAGTCTAATAATACCAAAATACTATTGTTCCCTTCTTGTTTACTGAACAGCTCACTTAAGGTGTAGAGACATTGGTACATGTTCTAGATGTCCTTTCCCCCATGTAATCAGAAAATGTTCACAGTGGACTAATCCTCCATTTATGTCCATGGTTATGGACATATACTTTAACCTCAACCTCGAATTTAGCCTAGGATTAGCCCAAACAAGCACAGTCTCTTCATAATTTCTTTGCTTCTTCTAATCAGGGCAGTGAGCCCTCCGCTGTGTACTTCATGCCTTCTTCCATTAAGATATCCCAATTGCTGGATTAAATCCACATGGGGTGGGACAGGCAACTCCCAATATGATTTTCCTTGTGGAGGAGCGGGGTTGAGATAAAGCAAGGATGAACAAGTGAAGAACATCACTCCAGAAAGAGCAAGAGATGACATGCATAAAAGAGGAAGAAGAAAGCGTATGTGTGTAATGTGTAAGTAGTGGTTTGAAAGCAATAGGAAAAGATTGGATGGAAGGAGTAAGCCAATAAAAGCAATTTAGACTCAACTTTTTTTCTTCTTAAAAGGCTTTGCAATAAATACAAAGAGCATCTTAAACATTCAATCCATGACTTTTATTCTGCACGGACCAAAGGATGTCTCCTCCTGAGAACGCCTTAAAGCAGAAAGCCAATTACTGTGAGGGGCCATGAGATTAGAGTGCCTGGAGTACCTGAGTTTACACTAGGAGACTTTGAACTAGATCAGGCAAGGTTTTCCTCACAACGGATTTAAAAGTTCATCCATCTAATGGCCAAGAACCATAAGAAAATCTCCTCTAATTTGGTGTGAGCTTTAAGTAATATTTTTAATGAGAAAAGACTATAGATGTCATCTGATGTCCTTTGTCAACTCATATAGGCCCTGACAATTGGGTCAAACACAACCTTAGGGATAAAGCTGATCTCCCATCCATCGAACGAGAAGTAGAATGGCTGCCAGTGGACCTCAACTGACGTCTCTGTGATGGATGTGAAGACTAAGCTATCTGGACTGGAGACATCTGAAAAGGTAGGAAAAGACATATTGTTGTTTTTCAGTGACCATTACAGACCATAAATCACAAACACCCAACTTCTGCAAAGAACTCAATCGTAAACTTGCCTTTATTGATTCTATCATTTAAAAAATATATATATATATATATATAAATATATATATATATTTGTGTCAATAAAGTGTGAATACCACCTGGATTTATATATATATATATACACACACGCACACACACACATTTAAATATTACACCAATAACCAATTCATGTTTGCTAAAGGGCCAAAATGTATATAAAATATTTATAATTTGACAATTAAATAAAACATACAATCCAATTTATAATATGGACATATCATTTGAAAATCAACACGGAAAAAAATCGGCTTCAGTATACTGCAAATATATTGTCTTGCACAAGGTAAACTTGTTTTGTTTGTAGTGAATTAAGAGTGATATTGAACAGGTGTTGGAGCAGATTTACAACTAGTTTGCAGAAAATCCAGGTGGTATTCACACTTTATTGACACGGTGAACCACCAGGAGGGTCTGGGGTGTTGTACCAACTCAAAATAGTGTGAGACTAGATGTGCATCTGCTTGAATTAATCCGCTCCCTTTACTGTCTGAGAGAGTAAACATGAATATTAAAGGACCCTCATGGGACCATCCGCTTGGTTGTGTCACAGAGAGGAGTGCACTCACAGGTGGAGACAGTGATGCTGGCGGGAACACTGATGCTGTTGTTGATGACAGAGAACACGTTGATGTTGTACTCCATTCCAGCGTCCAGCCCTGAGATGGAGCACTTGGTGGTGTCACCGGGCAGCCTCAATTCCAACTGCACACCTAGTATAATAAAGAAATTATAGCGAATTACCAGCAGTGTCAACAGAGTATCTAAGCGGACAATACTGCAATATGCCAAATGCTTATTTTTTTCAAATTGTGGATGCACTGTACATAAAAACAGAATAGCATTTTCAAGCATATTCATTCAATCTAATATATTTTTAGAATAAAAAGCAAATTAAAACATACCCCCAGGGGTATTGGGTGTGTACGTGACCAAGAAGTCTGTCAGCACAACTGAGCCTTCCCATTCCAGGTCAATGGAACGATCGGTCACCCCTCGTACTCTCAGGTTCATCGCTGGTGCCACTGAAAAACAACAAGAACATTAATTCAAGAGTTTATTGATGTGCATCCCTAAAATTCATAAAGCCTGTGGCAAGTTTAAAATCTTTTGATTCACAAAGTTTCCCTTGAGCGATGAGCATTTTAAAATCTCTACATTCATGAAAAAGGCAGCATTAGGTGGCATGTTAAATGTGTTTCCAATGGATCAACTCATCTAGTGTCTCACCTTGGGACATTTTCTGACAGCATAAGTGGCTCTGATGGCGGTAGCCTGAATGGTTCAGTCCAAAAGCGGGGGTCATTTCTGATTATATAAAATCTACATTGCATTTGAACTGCATTGATAAACACAAAACAGCTGTGCTAACGTGTGATAGGTTTGTTTTGCTAAGCATGTGGGCTCAACAATTAATCATTTTTTGTTTATCTGTTTTCGTTCGAGTCTGCATTCTCCCGGTCATCTTGCTGCAGTTCATAGCTCCTCCTTAGCTTTAGCAAACCCTGACCCCAACATGGACATATCCTTTTGGGAGGTAGTGCCATGCATTGTACCTCTCGAAAGGCCCAGTACAGTTCACTTAAGACAATAGAAACACCTATCCGCTCGATACAGAAGCCAAGGAAACAAGGCTTAAGTTTAGCCTTCCCTGAAAATATCAAACAAAAGGTGTTTTCACACTTTTCCTTGTCCGGTTTGAGCCCAGTTTAGTCCTGATGTTCCAGTGCAATTCTTAGTTAAGTCCAGGTTTAGATCCGGGTTTGGTTTCAGTTTAATCCCTATTTTACTATGGCGTTTTTGCATGTGTGAACACACCCCTAGCTGCTGGTGCCCTTTGACAAATCATTTGAATAAAAAGCATAAAAACAGATTGATTGACTATATTGGGGATGCACATTCTTACTGGCAAAAGGATGTTGAAACTCTTAGCAACAAGAGACTATCGTTAGCACAAGTGGTGAAAACTCTGCCACTCATTCAGGCCGAAGTGGATTTTGTTGAGCCATAAACCAGAGAGGTGGAGCTGAATGTGAATGACATGGCATAAACAAAAGGGTTTATGGGAGTTTCTGTGAAAGAAAATGAGGAGTAAGAGGACAAGGGCAGCGAAGGACGAGCACAGTGTAGGAAAAAACGAGGGACAGGTGGATGGCAGTAAATCATCAGAATGGAGAATCTTGGACAACAGTTCTGTAAAATGTGGCATAAACATGAAGTCAGAAATCCAAAGAGGCATCTTGGAGCAATAATACACAACCCATTAACACCTTCTTTATGTCTATAACCTGGCATCCTGGACTTTACAGCACCACATACACTCCTGGGGGAGCCACTGGGCACTTTTTAGTAGCCATTTCAGCTCCTTCCTCACGCACTCGACAGATGGACACACAAAAACATCCGAGACTTTGTCAAGAAGGTGAGGAAATAAATTGAAAGTAGGTGTACTAATCAATGAGATGACTAGGGAGGGAACGAATGAGGTCACAGAGGACGGCGACGTGACAGCCGCTTGGAACATTATTGTGAAGGACAGATTCTTCGGCACTTGATGATATGGCACAAAGGAGCTCTTCAGACTCAAGCAAAAATTTGAAGTATGCGTTCAAAGAATGAAAATGCATATGTTCACCTACTCTGGCCTGAACGCTATTCTTAGCCAACAAGGTCTCTGTTCATTCACAATATGACCTTTCAGTGTAAGCCAGCTTCAGAACTGTAAAGTCTGTATAACAGATCAACAGCAAGTATACAATTTAGGCTGCTCAGTTAGTTATCCTTTGCCTAGTGTGGATTGTTGGTTGGTTAGTTTGTTGCTTTTGAAATAACTTAAATAAATCATTTTAAATGATATTCATACGGTCAGTCTGGGTCAAGAAGAAAGTACTTGGTGGTTGTTTGTTTGTGTGTGGTTTTTTTGGGTGGATTTTATAATATATAATTATTTACTATTGCAAATAAAATGTATTGATATTACTACTGTATTAACAAAATATAAATTATCTTTACAGTTTATGAAAATAAAATGGATTGTGATGGAAGGCTGCAAAGCATCACAGGATTGACAAACATGTTTCAATTTGTTGCAATTATTATTATTATTTTATTCGAAACTATTCTCAAAACAAATGTTTCTGTTGATAAAGATTGCAGTAGTTATCACTTTAGATTTGAATCAGAATCAGAATCAGAAAGAGTTTATAGAGCCATTGTCAATGAACAAAATTCACAAACATAGGAACTTGTCTCGGCATTAAGGTGCAACATAGAACACTGAGCAATAATAAAACAACATATATTCAATCAAAAAGGGAATGCATTAAGAAACAATTTAAAATTACTATACAATAAAAATAAAAGGTCTTTAACAACTCAATAGGGAAGAAAATATAACAATTAATAAGAAAAATGCTTTGTTTTTGTGTGTGTTCATGCAAATTCATACAGTTCGCTACCGCCATCATTAATATCTCCAGGTTACTTACGGGTAAGCATAATTAGTTCATCTAAATCACCTAATTTGAGGTCATCCAAGTTAGAAAATCAACTCCAAAATGCAATTCTACTTGCAAAACAAGTTCCTATGTTTGTGAAATCTGTTCATTGACAATGGCAATAAACCTTTTCTGATTCTGATTCTGAAAAGAAGGCCAATCTGCCAATGATTCTGCACTTCTATCTGAGCGCCTCAAGTCTACAGTAGGACATTACAGACTTCAAAATAGACATCTTTTGTTTTTTCACCAAATAGTACACTGAGTGCATAACAAAAGAGACCAAGATCAGACTTTTCTTGCAGACAGACACTTCACATACCACTTCTATTGTGCCTCGACATGTCAACAAAACAGAACAGCCGAATACATATTCAGAGGTGCTTTGTCATGGAGCAAAAGGGGGAATACATTCTTATTCAGAAAAGAGGAATGGCTCTGAATATTGAATGACGTTGGTCACAAGCACCAACATGAAGACCAGCGACAGTATTGGTTTTGAAGCTGCTGCGGCAGAGCAGTGAATGGGCCACATGAATCGGGCTGTCCTTTCTCTGCACGCCTGTCAGAACGCATTTAATTCGAATATTATTCATTGGCAACCAAAAATGAGCTGTCAGATGGCTGCCAAAACATACTCGGATCAGTTTGTTTCAATATACTTCCAAACTGTTTTGTACTGTCGGTTTTAAATACAGGGGTGGGTGATGCAATTAAAAAATTGATAGCCCGATTATCTTGGAGCCAGATTACGCTTGATCACAATACATATACGTGCATAATTAGTATTTTTATATTGCTTAAATACAGGAGTGGTGAATACAGTCATCTGCTTCTTTACAAAGTTCACACTTTACTGTGATTGGTTTAAATCTACCTGCACTTACACAGGGAATGACAGAAGCTGACCAATAGTAGAAGAGGGTGGGAAAACCCAGGGATGAGATAATGATTCAATTTTTAATGCCATATCTCATTTTTTATTGCCCCAGGTACATGCACTTTTCTTTATCATTAACAGTAAAACATTTTATTTTACAGGATGACAACACTGTGTAAATGGAAAAACTACATATCAAAAATGTAATTTGAAATACCCATTTTTATACAACACACACAATATGAAGACTATCTATGATAAACAAACTGTGCCATACTGTTTTCCTTGTTACATGGACTGAATGTAATGGAAACGCTTGAGCTGCCCCTGGAGGGGGGTCCTCTGAACCAACTAATGGTTCTGCTACTACCTCCAATCTGTAAAGTAAATAACCATTTTAAGACTCAAGTTCAGTTTCAAGAGTGAATTTCACTCTTGTGAATTTTACAAAGATAGTTATGAAGGCCATTTTACCAATATCCCATGCATCATAAGCAGAGAATGTCAGGAAGTGTCACAGATTCAGTTCACTCTCAATTAATTTAAATCATTACACATCTGAAGATGAAATGCTACCTCACAGGCGAACTTCTGTACACATCCTTTTTGTCAAGATATTCTGCACTTTAAATTCAATAGCATTGGTTTCCTGAGTGAGCGTATACAATCTACAATAATTGAAGCTAAAATACAGCCAGCTACTTTTTACTTTTGATAATGTGAAACACTTACACCTGTCACCAGACAGGTACCCAGTAATTGAACTGCATTTTAAATTCAGGAAACGGTGTTGCTGCTTTAGCCTATAATTGTACTGAACAAAGCAATTCAGGTACTCGGTACAGGAGAAAGAACTGAGTGTAATGTGATTTCCCAGTCCAAGTATCAATTGCACATGTCAATGTCATCCTCTGTCACTGTCAATTGAAAAAGGAGGGACACCGTTCCTTCTGAGATGAAGGCAATTTAGGACACCTGCTGTCCTAATGTCACGTGACCCACCACCACAGCCAGCACAGATGTTTTTGTTTTGTTTTTCAGAACTTAACTTGTGTCAATTGTATTAAAATGCATTTAAATGTACAAAACCATTAACATGGTGAATGATTTGAGAGATGTTAATGCTGCATTGAACTAGCGAGCTTCTGCCCTGTGAGCCACCACTGAGGATAAATAAAGCAACAGTTGCTGTTTTTTTTTTACCAATTTAGCAAGCATACATGACTCTAGATAACTTTTCTCCTTGCAATAATAATTGCTATAAAGTGTAAAGTGCTATATTATTAGATACCTGAGTTACAGTCATCTCCAGCGTAGCCGTCCTGGCACACGCAGAAGCCCTCCTTGCACAGCCCCTTCTTGCTGCAGTTGTTGGCGCAGTAGACCAAAGAACAGTCTTGCCCCACGTATCCAGGGCGACAGTGGCAGGTTCCGTTGACGCACTGGCCTTGGTCAGAACAGTCATTGAGGCAGCGGCCCACCATGCAGGCCTCCCCTGTGTAGGACTCCTCACACACGCATTCTCCGTCGATACAGAGGCCACGCCCTGAGCAGTCCGCGGGACACCGGATCTCTGAACAGTTGTCTCCTCCGAAATCGGGGCCACACACACATTCGCCCTCCACACAGATGCCCTGTCCTGAGCAATCGTCCGGGCAACGTGGCTCTGAACAATTCTTGCCCGTCCAACCTTCTTCACAGATGCAGCCACAGATCTCAAAGCTGAAGGTGCCATGGCTGCTGCAGCTGGAGCCGACATCCAAACGGCCTGTAAAACACAGAAGTAAATACACTGCAACGTGCAGAAACATCGCATGATGAAAACAAGAATGAATTGTTACAGAACTAACGAGAAAGCAATAGCCTTTTCATACAAAAAGTATAATATTTATAACAATCAATGTTGAACATGGAGCTGTAGATGTTCTTGTTCAAAGATAAAGTCCAAATGTATCAGAAGAAAATGAATGTGCAAAAGCAGTACAAAATATATTATAAATTTAAATGTTTTCCTACAACACTAACAAATTGTTGGATATAAAATGGCATTCTAATAGCAATTTAAATGTTGAGCCACTTGATATTTACTCATGTGAAATGACAGTAGTTAGGACATCAGAGACAGTGTAGTCTTTCAGTGCATTTCTATTCCGCAGCAATGGTCCTGAGCTGGATTTTCATCCTTTTTCTGATTCAGATCAGGACCGCTGCAGATAATCATATTCCCTCTGAAGAGACAGGGCATTTTCAGAAAATATTTGAATGGTTTGATGGTGTCAATGGAGCTGATCCTTTAACCATAATATATCCTAGAACTTTATCCAGTCTAGTTTCTCACATAATAATGTAAGCTTCATTCGAATACTAATGCAAAACAATTTAAATAGCTTTTATACAACAGAATTCTTCTTTATTGCCCTTCATGAAAATAAGCAATGCAAGTGCATTTCTAAAGGAGTAAATGCTCCTTTTATGTTCCAGCCTTCCTTACAATGAGATAGTAGAACAAGAGCAGAGCATCAACTCTATTACATACAGCACATAATATATTGTTTAAACAGAGCTCACCCATGACAGAGCCGTCACCACAGCACCCAGAGCCACACTGTGCTCTGAGCATGGACACCTCCCTCTCCAACAGCTCCACTCGGGTGACAAGCTGCTGAAGGGTGACAGATGATGGACAGCCACACGCTGCTTTTGGGATGTTGATGCGATGAGTAAATGTGACCTAATCAGAGGAGATAAGCATAATGTACACACCAGCATCGTGGACTCAGCAGATTAATATGTATTAAGATATTTGAAACCCAAAATACATTTCCCAAATGTCACAGGTGCGTTTTAGGTTCTGTGATGGAAAAAATGATGGCTCAGCCGAAAAAATGTTTGCTTAGGTGGTTTTATTTACACCCAGTCCCCCAAAGCAGTGGAAAAATATTTACAGTGAACAAACGACACCAATCAAACAAAGTATTTACAGGATCCAAAAACTGGGTGAAAAAACAGGGTGTCACAGCCGACATGATATGCAATCCTTGGCGCTCTCTCCAGAAATTTAAACCCCTAGCCCCTCCCCTGGGCAAACCAAAAATGGTCGAGTCCTTTGGTCATGTGACAGGACCAAGTGCACCAATTTGCGCTTTAAACCGGTACTTGGCAGTGCCTCGGGTTGGCCCACCGGACAGGAGGCAGCGACAGCAGCAGGTGAGTGCGGTGCGTAGGTGTGTAGAGTGTGCGCCCTCAAACGCTCTACGGGGAAACAGTTTGGGGGAAGAAAAAGGGCCATGATGCAAGTTAACCGGGCGCTCCACAAATGCTAAGAGCGCACCACGCGTGCTCCTGGCACGGCATTCTCGCCGGGTGGGGAAATGACGGGGCAGTTAGGACGCACCGTCACACCAAATAAAAATATATATATATTACCTGACTTTCACTGTCCAGCGTCTGTTCTGTGAATTCTGTTGGTCCCATTGAGTCCAGTGGACCCTCCATAGGAGGCCGGGATCCCAGCTCTGCCCGAGCCCCTTAAAAAGAGAGTCATAATTATTATTAGGCGCGTCTTCACTAAATGAAAACAATTAAATAAATGTTGTGTTCTCCCTAGGTTTACTGGTCGGCAGGGTGCTTTGGCCGTGTACGTGAACGCTGTGGACCAGACGCTTATGTGCGCTGTGGGGGAACAAGATAGGCGTATAGGTTTATAGTATTGTATAATATAATATTTTATAATATTATTTACATTGTTATGTTTAGATTTCCATGTTATTACTGTGTTTTAAAGATATCAAATGTCTATAAAAAGACTTATGTAG
Organism: Chaenogobius annularis; assembly: GCA_015082035.1. Lineage (NCBI taxonomy): Eukaryota > Metazoa > Chordata > Actinopteri > Gobiiformes > Gobiidae > Chaenogobius > Chaenogobius annularis. Next base: position 100,263 of record BJKM01000785.1, read on the forward strand.
GGGGTCTAGGCATTTGTAAGTACTTACAGTTAATTTAATTTCCTATTTCATGTTAAGTTTATATTCAAGCCTTTTCTGCATGAATGAAACTCAAGTACTCAATGAAAAAACATTTATTAATTAATTATTTTATGCACAACTTATCCTCTTAAACACTGATGCAATAAGCACCGTTTAGCTGTCACGGCTTGTGTCAGAGCCACAGAGACACAAAACACAGATTAGGCAGGTGAAGCATGAGAGACAATGTGGGCTGGATTCTAAAGACACGGTCAACGATCGGTGCTTAGTGCTGCATAATTTGACAGGGTGGGGGGCGCTGCCTATTCAATTGCAGGGGAAACACTGGTGTTGTCATAACAAAATAATATCTTCATTGTACCTGTCCTTTTATTCAGTGGAAAGCATAGATTTCATATAAGATCTTGCTCAATTATTCAATGACAATGAAGTTTTTTAAGAACATGTTCCATCCACACAGCTGTTTACATAGCTTACCATCAGAGGCGTCTGAATCAACAGAGCAGAGAGATTCCATTGGGACGTTTATGTTGTAGACATGGTTGAAGATCACAGGCTGGTCTTTCATCGTCTGGTTCACTGTGGAGAAGGACTCATCTGCTTCTGGGCTCTGTCTCCTTACTCTAGTGGTATGGACCAGCGCACTGTCTTGTGATGGAGCAGCATAACTAGCACTCTAACCAAAGAATGATGTATATGAGTTTATGTCAGCATGACATGCTTTTCTGACGGATAGATATGCATACAGTATGTGGCATTTTTTTAGACAACAACCTTGGTACTTTATGCTATGTAAAACATAACCAGGACAAAAGTAATTAACTTTACTTCCTAAAATAGAGAAACAGAATTAATTTTACACGCCCACATGGCTGTATAAATCAAATCTGTTGTCTGTCTCCTGTGTCTCATAACTAGATATTTTTAATTGATGACTTGTACCTGTAAAAGGAGGAGCAGGGCCAGGGCCAGGATCCAGCCTGTTGTGGGCACACTGGCCTTGTGAATGTTCTCTGCCAAAAGCATTCTGGGAAACAGCTTCCACACTCCTGGCAGCCACACCTGTAACGACAAGTGAAATGTATTTTTAATCTATTTTAATCCATTTTAATTTAGACTAATCTTTGGCGGTATATACTTTTCATGCATTTAAAAGCATGGAGATTACATCACACGGTTTATGACTCTATACATCTATATATCTATCTATATAAGGAAACACAAACAACCATAAAGTAAAGTCATTCAAGGAGATGGCTCATTGCTGACTTTTGTTAATACTCTGTTAATCACTATAAAGGCAACTAAACACAGTGAAGATGTTTTATCATCGGTGTAATGAGCCAGTCAAACAATTATAGGAGTATTTTCACACATCCTCTGCAATATTTTCACAACAGTCATTTGTTTTAGCACATTCATGCCAATGTTTTTGTCAGGGAGAATCCACTGAAGAGGTGCTTTAAAAATCCCATTGATGTGGCAAAGCGGTTGGTGTTCAACAGCCTCTTCTATCACAACAATGCATCTCGTGTGGACGAGGCAGCGATTGCACTCCTTTTGTGGGTGCGTGCCACCACTCTTGTATTTTCTGATAGATTGGGGAAATGTTGAATGCAGTTGTATTTGCACATAGATGAGATAGAAAATACTAAATGTGTGCATCTTTGTCTTGACCTGCACCAGTAAAGACTGCAAATGAGATGACAGATTTGAACCATCTCAAAGTCCTATTATACTGTGTGGAAGGAAGCGACTGCAACTTTACAAGAATCACACAATCAATGTTTGTCCTTAGAAGTGGTATTAAATACACAATGACAAGGTATTTTGAAATGTTAGTGATGTAAAAATACACAAATAAGTAGCTTTTGTTTCATTACATGTGCCCATTTTCAAATACAGTCGTTACCCTTACCACATTACAAGTTAAAGCAATGAGTAAGAACTAAGCTATAACTTTTTAGAAAGAGCTATCACCATACTAGTCACATATATCACAATGACTATGTCTATAAATCAGTAGTCTAGACTGAAATTAAATTCAGCACAAATGCATTCGAGTGAAAGTACAAGACCTTTGAAAGCGTCTCAATCTCTAGCAAGCACCAGAATGAACAAGAACGAAGACAATCAGTCATACAAAACATATTGGCACCGCCAATCTATCACGGACGACCCATAGGGGGAAGATAAGTCAGAGATATGTTACAATCTACTGGCTTCAGAGCATGCCGCTAATCTCTTTAAAAATGACTTTGGCCTTGGTGCAATGCTGAAGAGAGAAATGTTCCAGCATGGCACCGCTGTCTAACATGAACCATTTAACCAGCGACTTCACAACAAAATGAAAAGTGCACCAACGATGACGGAGCAAGATGGACAAATCCAAGCGGAACCGTGTGTTCGGACCTATTAGCCTAAGCACCGCGCCTGTGGCTGCGTGCAGTCGCCGTATTCTACCCAGACATGATCATGATGAATGGGGCTGTGCTGATCTTTCACTGGCCTACTGTAACAAGCACGGCTGATTTATATTCAAGCTCAATGAAGTGTGCTGCAAGAGGGTGATGGAGAGTACAATTTAAAGAGTCATCATACAAATGCTTTAATTGCATGGATAATATGAAGAGTCCTCTAATGGTTGAATCTGATACAGCATATAAGTAATATTAGGAGTGTTTTAGTATTTTGTTTTCTTGTTGTTGTTTTTTTTTGTTCTTATCCTTGCAAGTATTACTATCCAAATATGTATTTATAAATCCTCTACTCAATTGAATCAAAAAGTTATGAAAAGTGTCTATTCTTCCAATTACTCCTAAAAATAAAAAATAAAGAAAATCAAAAGAGAACTACAACATTTGTTTGTGGAAGTTACATTTAATGCAAAAATATCTTGCCATTCCAATTTTTCAAAATGTTTTGTTTAATTGTTCAAAACGCCTGCTTACATTGACAGGGACATGAAAGTCCTTTACAAACGTTTTGCATTTTTTATAAGTATAAAAATGGAGATTAAAAAGTATTCCATTTAAATTCAAAATGTCTCGCTCGAAGGCAGATTTACCCTTTCAAATGGCACCCAAATATAGAACCATGCATTAATGTGATATATAGTTTTGCCCTGGCTCTGTTTAAAGTTAAAAAGGGGTTCAAAGTCAGAAGATTTGGCTTAGTCATGAGGTCGCGGTGCAGGCAGATTCCCATAGGTTTTTATCATTATGCATGACGATGGAAAGTTTTTCATGGAGGCTCAATTACAGCTAGACTTAAGATATTTAAAGTCTACCAGGCATAAAAAATTTTGAGTTTACTTCCCATTTTCACCACAGAAGGAAAGTAAGTATGAGAATCACTTCAACATGATGTGCTTTGACATGCAAATCCAATCTACATTATATGCACGTGAACTAAGGTACAAGCACACAGCTACTTGTATGTCATGGATGTGGCCTTTTCAATCCGCACCACCCCACCGGCCTTGGTGGAATTTAGATGTGTCAGCATGCAGCTTCTCAATCTGAGGAAGTTGAAAGCAAAGCAGTGGTGTACATAGGCATACATTACTGGAAAAATTTAGACCACTTAGACCTAGCAAGGTACTATAATCAATCAATCAATCAACCTTTATTTATAGAGCCCTTTACAACACTGGACAAAGTGCTTCACAATAAATATAAAAGGCAATACAAATCATAACAACGCAAGTAAAAACAAACTGTACGAAACAAAGTGTCACTTCACTACCTAATGTTGAAAGCAAGTCTGAATAAATAAGTTTTAAGCCTGGATTTTTAAAAGGCTAAAGTCTGTGATGGTGCGCATGTCAGGGGGCAGTTTGTTCCAGAGTCTGGGACCAGCGACAGAGAAGGCTCGATCACCCCAGTGTTTGAGTCTGGCTCGGGGGACTTCCAGCAGAAACTGATTTGTCGACCTTAGAGCCCTGCTTGGGTTTCGGGCAGACAGAAGCTGGGCCAGATAAAGAGGTGCCACGCCATTTAGAGCTTTAAAAACAAAAAGTTACATTTTAAAATAATTTCTAAAAGAAACGGGAAGCCAATGGAGAGCAGAAAGAACTGGGGTGATGTGCTGACGTCTGGGTGTGTTGGTTAGAAAACGCGCCGCAGCGTTCTGTACGAGCTGAAGGCGGCTAAGGGCAGATTGGGAGACACCGGCATAAAGTGCATTGCAATAGTATATTCTTGAGCTGATGAAAGCATGAATGGTCCTTTAAAGATCTGTGCGATTTAAAAAAGGCTTTACTTTAGCTAAAAGACGTAATTGATAAAAACTTGCATGGGACCCAAAATAGAGCCCCGGGACACTCCACAGACCAGCGAGGCAGCAGAGGGGGACAGGTCCCCAATCATGACAGAAATGATTGTCAAATAAGACCAACCATAAAACCATGCAAGTGCAGTGCCAAAGATACCAACATCATTTTTAAGGCGAGACAACAAAATTGAATGGTCGACTGCATCAAAAGCCTCCGTTAAGTCTAACAGAACTAGGACAACGGGGCGCTTGGCATCCACAGACCCGGCAATATCATTCTGCACTTTCAGCAATGCAGATTCTGTGCTATAACACATGTATTTCCAATGACAACAGTGTCTCGCACATATATTTAAATGTTTTCACCTTATTTAGTCACAGATGTTTAGAATGAAGTTGGTGAATTAGGATTTTTGGCCCATAGGCTTTATTAGACAGGACATTTTAGTGTGAAATGGGGATGAGAGAGAGGGAATATGCAACAATTTGTTGGAGCCAGGATTCAAACTCACAATACTGCGGCCAGCTGCACATTGGGCCTGGCATGCTGCTTCCTTAACCACTCGAACACTGCGCAGCATGAAGGTTAATTTTCCATGCACAAATGGTTCTTTTGTCTATCGTTTGCAAGAATGCTAAAATAATTTTTATCAAATTCGTTGAACATAACACATCAATGCCAGTACACAAAATGTCCTACATTTTCCAATTACATATCTATCAACAAGAATTACAAACTCTCAAGTTGTCAATCAAGTAATAAAGCATTCTAAATTCTATACTAGTACAAGAAATGGCCATTTAGTGTTGATGCTGCTACAAATGTGTGTTTGGTGGATTTAACACAGCTATTAGTTACCTTAAAGGTGAAAATATGCAAAATAGTGGAAAATACAACCATTTCTATTTGATAAAATGCTTTTTTGTTTTGTTTGTTTTTACATAAGGGCGCTGGCCAAGTCCATCTTATATAAAGTAGGTCGTAGGTCACTATAATTGAGCACAACTGTATAGCATCACTTTTATCTTATCTTTTCATCTCAAATTACATTGCTCTCCTTCTTCTGTACCAAATATATTTTCTTTTATCCTCCATATGGTTCACGGGCATGTAAATCAATATGAGAATTGAATTTTTAAACGCACTCCCCAATTACTCCCAGGCGTTAATCCAATCTTAGTCGGGGCCTGCTTCAAAAAGAGTCCATTATCACACTGTGGAGGTAGGCGATAGGTATGGAAAAAGTGAGGAATAAATGACAAAATTAAAGTAAAGCTCCTCTCAAAGCTGCAACCTTGTTTATGCCATCTTGTTTTAGTATTCCGGTGTTACAGCTGCAGATTCGAGGTTGTCGTTAGCAGTCAGATGGTTGAATGCTAATTTCTCCTCAGGGATTACTGAGATTTGTGGCTATAGAGACTAGGTCAAAGCTCATACTCCAATGTAATGTATGCTGCTTCCCTTTCATCCCAGCATGCTCTTTCTAAACAAACTCAAAAGCCTTTTAACCTGTTTGGTTGATTATACGTTGGTCTTTTTGACCTTGATATGTATACGGTCAGCACTTGATTAGGTTGCCTTCTGCATGAGGTGAGGTGAGTTTCCAGTGGACTGGTTCAGTAGACCTTGACATATGCACATTTCCCTTAAGTAATGGCATTTGACATTAAAGCTCGGGTAACTGACACACACTGACTGAAATCTGGGAGACAAGACCACGGCCCAGGATACGCGTGTCAACATTCATATTCTTCATGCACTAAAAACATTATTTCTCCATCAAGACCCTATTCAATGGTTTCAATAGTGATCTTTTTCACAGCTTGAAGGTTTATGTGATTGTATTGTTTTGGCTGTAAGCCTCAAAAGCACAACCTGAAAACATCGAGCTTCATAGCTGCATTCAAGTTGCCATCAGAGGTGTGAGAGTCGCAAGCTTTTTGGGTTTTTGATGCGAGCCAACAAAAGGATGACAGGTTGTTATTACCACAACATTTTAACAGCTACTGTAAGTGCTACGGCCTCTTCTTTTAGCGTACTGTCAGTGTGGATGAGTGAAAGGCATGCAGGCAAAAGTGCTTTGTGCTATGGAGCTGAGTGAATGGGAAAAAGAATACAAAAGAGTGCATTAATGTATAGATGAATTTAAAAACGGTCAATATTTAGTCTTTCCAGTTCTTGAAGTACATTCATTTAAACATAGCAATGGGTATTCTTTTTTTCCCTGGTTCATCTTGCTGTGAGGCTTGAGCGCTAACCACTAACCGTACCTTCACAATTTTGTCAAAATTCTGTTTATTCCCTCAATTCAATCATAATAGTTTATGTTTTTGTGATTTACGTCTATCTTTTTGAATGCAGTCCTTTTCGATACAGCGATAGTGGCATCACAACACCAGCAGCTGTTAAACGCTTCTCTTCCCACAAGGCGTGATTACAAGCTTTAGATGGGTGAGATAGGTATTTTTGCAGCAGATCTTAGCGGTTTTGTGCTCATAGGAGATTGTCATCTCAGTGGATCAAGAGCTGCAGCAGGCTTCATTACCTTACACCAGCCCTAGTGTCACTGTGCACATCCTTCCATGGCCACAGGGTGTTCCAACTCGACCTGCAGTTAAGTATCTAACTCTCTGCCCCGTGGACATGTCTCAATCTGTGCGAGTGGGCTCTGCTCCGAGTGGTCCTGGGGGGCCGGGGAGAGCAGATGAGTCAGTCTTGGGAACAGTTAACTTCCAATTCAGAAGGACAGAGAGGTGGTTTATAAAGTAATGGGTGGGTGAATACCAGCTGTGATTCTAATCTCCAGTGCTATAGCGGCAGCTAAACTCACCGCAGGTGAGGTGCTGTGATCATGAGCAGTCAGTGTGAAGAAAGACATGAGTGCAGCCTCCAGATGCTAATGTTGCAGACGGCTCAAAAATAGCTCTAGAGGAGGGATAAACTTTAACCACCATAACCAATACATCGCTGCCTCCGGGATGACCAGACACCCGTAGTAGTGTGGTTATGGTAATAAATAGTCTTGGATATGGTTAAAAATCTAGCTATAAATCACAAGTTTTCAAATGTTTAAATTTATGTGACTGTCTGAATTGCTATGAATAATTTCACTTGGGGTATAACTTTGTATACATCAGGGGTTCCAAACTTTTTGTGTCTCGAATACTTCCTACCATTTGTCCACAGACTCCAAGTATCCCCTAACTCAGGTAGGCAAACAAGTCTGTTTACAATAGTAGTATATTGTATTATATTTTCTTGTTTTAATTATATTATCAATGTCCAAAGGCCTCCAAAACATTCTTAAGGAATGAGGGATTACACCGACATTCTTAAGGATGTAAAAATGACTACTGAAAAAAAAAAAACACAAAAAACTCAAATACACCGTGTTTTAAAATCCGAAGCCATTCCAAATACCTGATCTGACCCTGTTTGACAAGTCTGATGTCTCGCTGCAATTTCTCCTGCACTCATTTTTATGAGTATGTTTTGATGATGCAAGGACTTTTTGTCCAAACATTCCCTCCTCTCGTTGTTGCAATCCTAAACTGCCCTGTCCTAATAAGCGATTTAATAGAGGCAGACTGATTAAATGGGCCGTCCCGTGGGTTTTATCACCTCTGCCGTATAGCACCTTTGCTCCATTTTTTTAATCCTCTCTCCACATCAAATTCAACCAATCATATCTCTCTGCACTGGTTTATATTCTACCAGACTTCTTACAATGTTTCTTCATGGATGTATTTTATTTAAACAGGAGATATATGAGCGATTAGGGTGGCAATACTATAGTGGCACTAGTGTTACAATGGCTGGCCTTAAGCTCTGACAGAAGGCCTGTTATCCTCTGTTGCCTGGCCCTTATGGAGGTAAACCCCTTGCCTCCATTTGCACAGGTTAATGTGCAGCCACCCTCACATGAACACACCAATAGCAAGCTCTGTTGTGTGGCTCTCTCTTTTCCTGCCTTACACCGCACATTACCTACATCTCTTCTTCTCCCTCTCGCCGGCAATGGAAACATTACAATGGTTTTCTCATTATTGCCTTCACTCAGGCCAAATTACCTTGTATTTCTGGACCATTGGATTCTGCTCTTTGGCTCCTCCCACAACCTCCAAGCTGCAGAGTCTGTGGTCTCAAATGGCGCGTCCATTGAAATGAATGGGTGAGATTGGTGATAACTTCGAATAAATGCCCAAAACTATATTTAGTGATTTCCATTGAATAGCCAAAGACAAAAGGATTGCAAAGGACAAGTGTTTTTTTTCTTCAGACAATTCCGAGATGATGGTAACGATTTTTAAACTGACACAAAGCTAATCATATATGTGTATCAGATGCATGTGTTTTCATATCAAACACCTAATGTTAAAGTTTACCTTTTATGATAAATAAGCTGGCAATCAAATTAATCAAAATTGTAATTTTATTTCTGGGGGTGCTTTAAATTCAGTATTTATTGTGTTGGTTTCCATATAGTTAAATTAATTGTTTGCAGTCTACTATGTACTGTTAGTACCTGTTTGTTGTGGAACAAAGTATAAAACTATAACTGCATTTCTGTGGGTTTGTATATCACAAGCTACCGTTAGCAGGCTAACTGCTGGTTATTGCTAACATACATGAATAACACAATACATTTTGGATCCCTTAATCAAACACGTGGAGCCTGGTTGAATATGTACTTAATCTACTGTCATGAAGCATCTAAATGGATGAATGAGTTTGTATTTCTAAATTATGGCGATTGTGTGGTTCATTCACTCGAGGCAAAGGAAAGCTAACGTTATTCGACTGTTAATGCTTTTTCCTGTTACAAAGACTCTTTATCGTCCATTGGAGGTGATTTCATACTCCCGTAAGAAATACCAGCTGTTTTTCCATGGTTCCCTCTTCTTGGTTCTCAATAGTTTAAGATTAAAAGGAGAGAAGATCTGTCAATGTGTACTTGTCGACATTGAATGAAACAGAATGTTTTCACCAGAGACTCAGCGCAACGGCAAAAGTGTCCGTATGACAAAAGACACAAACTAACAATCGGACACCAATTCCAAAGGATCACCTCCATACAAGTCCAAGTGATACAGCTGTGATGTGAAGCATGTAGCACAAAGTATGTAGCCTGACAGTATATTAAGAGATCGTTTGTGCAGCAACAGAGATATGTTACTAGCAGGATACAGATCATAACCCTTCCCGCTCTTTATGTTAAAAAAAAAAAAGATCTTTGTCACTTCTCAGCTCATACAGTGTTTATTCTTTCAGCTTGTGTTCTCTTCTGTTCTGGTTCTTTTATCTGCTGTTTCTTGTGGGACACGCCTGACAACTCACTCTCTTATTCATTTATATATGGCAAATAGCTCGGTTCTCCCACCTGTGCTATCAGTGGCTCTCTTTACTCTATGATGTACGTGCAGGGGGAAACGCCACATAAAACGCAGCCCCATTGAAAGCCATAAGCTGTGTGGGGATGATAATGTGACTAAGACATCAGAAGAATACTTACATATATTCCCTCTGTCTGTGCGGTGCCATTACGGCGAGGCAGGAAAATCCCAGAGCACTTAAGATGGGATTGCATTCAATTAATAAACAAACTGCTCAATAACATTGATCCTCAATAAGTTATTTTAAGGCTTGTATGGTAGTATGCTATTGACCAGCGTTATAACGATTATAAATAGCAGTTGCAGGGGAATTGTCCCTGTTTTGTCAAACTTCTGCCAGTTGTAGTACGGTAATCCTTGTTGGAATGAGGAAAAAACATATACTTCCAAAGCAATTTTAAAATGGTGTGTTATTTCTGTTATTGTATTGTTTTTCCACCCTTATACCAACTGTGGGAGTGTGGGTTGGCAATATAAAATTTGGATTATACCGAAATTACAATTTTGTGGATTTGTTTGTATTTGTTTGTATCAACTCCAGACATGTATTACACATTTGCTGCAGTGCATTCATATTTAAATTAAGATAATTCTGAATTGTTTAGTGACTTCTTAAAATATATATCTTGCTCTCTTCATCTATAAGGGCTAAATACCAGGAAAAGTGTACTCTGACAATTTACACAATTGGAAAAACATTGTATTATTAGTTATTATATATTGCACTATTCAACCTAAAACTGCACCCATAGGGCTTTAAAGTGTATGCTTGTTTTATAAAGAACATGTTTAATAAAATCTACATTAATTGCCCTTAAAGAGCATTTTATCTCAGAGCATTTAAGCCATTCAGATGCTAAATCCTCATTGCACTTGACGGTATAGACAGAGGAAAAAAGATTACCAAGCTTTCTTCATCAGGGCTCGGCCAAACTCTCTTTGAACAACCTGCCTCACACAATTAAGCCAACCCATTTGAAATACTTACTTACTTACAAGATAGTGCTTCCTAAATGGCAGTCAGAAAGTATCGAGGTCTCATTACTCCATGTACAAGTCACAGACAGATAACTAAATAGTCCACCTGGCTGCTCGAAGAAGTGATTTTGTAGGAGCGAGGCTCCCCATGTTAGGGCATCTCAAACTGAAGGAAATAACACAGGGTCAGATTGGAAAAGGCTTGTGTGCAGAGAAGTAAAGGTCATATTGAATGGGTTATCTCCAGCACATGCATGTAGTGCCACACTGATCTGTGATAGTATTGGCTCTAGGAATAGACTGTTGAAGCGCGGATACAAAGGTCCAGTTCATTAGCAGAGCATGTTGCAGGCTGCAGACATTTCCTAAGCTCTGCAGCCTTAAGCATGTCTAGATGGAAGTAGAAGACATTCACACTAGAAAATGAGTACATTAAAAACGAAATATGCAAATGCTATGAATGCAGAGGTACTAAAGTACAAGTATCATTCTATTAACAATATACATTTGACTTAATACTTTCAACCATCAGTATAGTTTTCTACATAGCTCTGATATTTGTGTATTGTAGTAAGTAGATCTAATATAAGAGCTGCTTATTGAGACGTATCAAGATTTACACAAACCGCAGTCAAAAATAACCAGAAAAAAGGTCCAAAATTTACCAAAAAATAACAAACTCCTTTAAAGGACAAATATTATGTATTATTTGTATTGTTATTAGAATGCAAATATGCTCTTGAGTTAAGTTTAGCATCTTCTGATTTAGAACAAAACAAATTCTTATAGCAAACAAAATTAAAGCTGCGTGCGGCAATAAAGGCCATCACCCCCCTTGCGACCGCGGGGTACGAGCCACCGCGAAGAGCACACCTCTAAACCCCCCGCCTACATCACCACTCCTTCACAAACAGTACCAACTTCATACTACATCATTCCACATTTTCACGGCAGCACATTCGAGATAGAGTTATGTCCCCTGTGGCTTTTATGTTCAGTGTGATGTGGAGAATAACTGTGCCAAATTTTAACTGTTAATGACAAAGTACATGTTTTCATCCCATTCAAAATGCCTGTAAACCAAAACGCATGTAAGTCTATGGCCGTATTTGTCAGGTTGCCACGGTAACATGCTTGCAGCTAGAGAAATGCAGTCATTGGCTTTTTTGTTTTGTCCTGCGGCTATACTATTTAGGCATCTAGGTCTTACACATCAGTGTTCGTGACTTCGTGCCCCTCTCTCCGACCCTCTTTGAATTATTATTCTAATTTATCCCCTAGACGGGGGTATTGAGGACCGGGAGCCTACAGCCCTCATCGCCAGAAGCCCCAAAACTGCATCCATTTCTGTAAACTCGTGTTCATGTTTCTCGTATGTCAATAAACTTTGCATCGTAGCTGGGGAAGGATCAATTAATTTGTCTACGCCGAAGTACATTTTTTGATCCAATTCAAAATGCACAAAACGTAGAGGGAGCTAGAGAGCCCTTTTATAAGATAGCCACTACATCTGTTTTTGTTCGTAAATTGTGTGTCTGCGTGCTCTTACACCCGTGAAGAGCTCTTGTCCAAAGTTCCGACCAGAGAGCAGAACACGTTGGATCACTGTTACACAACGGTCAGCAACGCCTTCTGCGCCGTGGCTCGCGCTGCTCTCGTCTTTTCAGATCACGCCATGGTCCCCCTGATCCCCACGTACAAACAGAGGCTGAAGCTCTCAAAACCTGCAGTGAGGAAATCTAAGAGGTGGACCAATGAGGCAGTGGAGGAGCTACGTGCGTGCTTGGACATTACAGACTGGGAGGTCTTCAGAGCTGCCACACATAGTTTGGATGAGTACACGGACACTGTGACATCATACATTCGATTCTGCGAGGACAGCATCATACCAACACACACCAAAGTCACTTTCAACAATGACAAACCCTGGTTCATTCCAAAACTGAGGCAGCGCACAGGGCTGGAGACAGGGGGCGCTACAAAGAATGGATTTAGCAAAGAGGTTTCTCGAGCGAGATCACAGTACAATACGCGTTTGAAGCAGCAATTCTCTGACAACAACCCCGCCTCCGTGTGGAGGGGGCTCCGGCTTCTCACCAACCATAAGCCCCGAGCCCCCCTTGCTGCAGACAATCGAAAACTGGCTGAGCAACTTAACACCTTCTACTCCAGGTTTGATGTGACCACCCCCTCCCCCACGGTGGCCACCTCCGCCAACCTAAACCTAGTCCCCCCCACCTCTCCCACCACTCTCTCAGTTCAGGAACAGGATGCTTTCCCAGCTCAACGTGCCTGACTCCACCTGCAGGGGATCACTGACTTCCTGACGGATCGGAGGCAGTGCGTGCGGCTGGGGAAGAATGTCTCAGACACTCGGACTATCCGCACAGGAGCTCCACAGGGCTGTGTACTTTCTCCTCTGCCCTGTACACAAACTGCTTCACCTCCAGCCACGACTCCGTAAAACTGATCAAGTTTGCGGACGACACCACCCTCATCGGGCTCATCTCGGACGGGGATGAGTCTGTCTACAGGAGGGAGGTGGACCGGCTGGTGTCCTGGTGCAGCGGTAACAACCTGGAGTTCAACGCCCAGAAGACAGTGGAGATGATCGTGGACTTCAGGAAAGTCACAGCCCCCAGCCCCCCTCATCATGACAGACTCCCCCATCACCACCGTGGACTCCTTCCGCTTCCTTGGGCACCACCATCACCCAGGACCTCAAGTGGGAGCCCTCCATCAGCTCCCTCATCAAGAAGGCCCAGCAGAGGATGTACTTTCTGCGGCAGCTGAGGAAAGCCAAGCTGCCAGTGCAGATGATGGTGCAGTTTTACACGGCCATCATTGAGTCCATCCTCACCTCCTCCATCACCGTGTGGTACGCTGGAGCCACAGCCAGGGACAAACAGAGACTACAGCGCATTGTGCGTTCTGCTGAGAAGGTGATCGGCTGCAGACTTCCATCTCTGCAGGACCTGTACGTCTCCAGGGCTCTGGGACGAGCAGGTCGGATCACAGCTGACCCTTCTCACCCTGGACATGGTCTATTTGAACCACTCCCCTCAGGCAGGAGGCTACGGTCCATCCGGACCAGAACCTCCCGCCACAAGAATAGTTTCTTTCCCTCTGCCGTTGGACTCATGAACACTTCCTAAACACCTGCCACTTTAACTGCAACTATTCATCACTCACTGCACTGTCACTTTCTGCACTACTTTAAATTTAACTGTAAACTTGTGTACATAGTAATGCCTATTTTATTTTTTTTATACTATAGTAATTTAAAATTGTTTCTTAATGCATGCCCTTTTGTTTTGATTGAATATATGTTGTTTTATTATTGATCAGTGTTTTATGTTGCACCTTTAATGCCGAGACAAGTTCCTATGTTTGTGAATTTTGTTCATTGACAATGGCAATAAACCCTTTCTGATTCTGATTCTGATTCTGATTCTGATTTGCATATCATTGCATTGCAGTTTGGAAATCTTCACAAATGCTCCAGGAACTTTTTTTTTTTTTTAAGGAACATGGATTTTTTGGGAAATTTTCCAAAAATTGCAAATTTGTTTAAAATTCACTATGACCACACCTGAAAGCATATCAGCTTCAAACAGATAACATTTCATTGCACATGGGTTTTGTGTCTTGTGGACAATTTGAAGTGTTTTCAATGAAAACTGTAGGGGGAGATGCCAAAAGTACAAGGACTTTTTTCATGTTTGATCTAACATGGCTGACTTCTTGTATGATTTAGGGCGGGGTCATGTATAATTTTTATATATATATAATTTTATTTTTTTTTTATAATAATGTCCTCACATGAATTATTTTTTGGAGTGAGTGTCATATTTTCTCTGTGACTTTTTTTTACTTCAGGCTTCCATTGGCCCCATGTTAATCGATTTTTTAGGTGGCGCTACTGAACCGTCAATATTTTTTCAAGGGGTCTACAGTCAAAATTAGAACTCACTGTGTTCTAATTTTCGATACTACTCACAGGCATATTCGTCCTCGTTTAACTACTCGATTTTTAAGTTTTTCCGGCCCCCGGATACAATTTTAATAGGTCCCTCGCCGGGACGCAACTTGTCCTTTGGCTCGGGCCTAATTACATTTGGATCTCTGCTGTTTCCCATGGGAATAGCTGAGTTTTGGCACCATCGACTGGCTGCAGAGGGAAATACACACTGTTTAAGCTAAACATTTCAACACATTTCAAGCTGGCCATGCACTTCCGGGTCCCAGCATGCAGTTGTATTGATCGTGATTCGACGGGAGAAATTCACAGAATGAGTTTGGCGATGATATATGGATTTAAAAGTCCGAACGGAGTGTTTTTAACGCTCAGAGGGGAGAGGACTTTATAACCAGGATTCATCAAACTAGGGTGAATGAAGCTAAATGCTATTTCAGTAATATTTTGGATGAAGAAAAAGTTTTAGAACATGGTTAAAAGCTCAGAAAAGTCAGATTTGCATAATATATGTCCTTTAAATCAAGCGCCAGTTAAATTCATACAGCTTCTCTCCCCAGATATATTGAAAACCATCTGTTGTTAGATAGGGGCAAAACTCTGAGTTTGATGTAGTGGGGGATCGGAAATGCCAATAAACACTCGATTTGAAATTTCAGGGGTGATCATGCTTTATCATATGAAATATTAGCATTATTAATAGTAGTAGGCCTAGTATTATTATCAGTAAAAATAATAATAATATGCAATTATAAATAGGCTATAATATTATCTTAAACTAATTAATTAATGAATGTTTTAATAGAAATGCCAATTGTCAATTGTCAATTTTCTTTTTTATCATCTGACCCTACCACCTAGGATTTAAATTGAATTCAATTAAATTAAACCTTTTCAATTTCAAGCAGGATATTGTTCGCATTGCAATACAGGCCTACTGTGTGTTTGTTGGTCCTTTATTCCCTAACACATCCATGACTTTGGTTAAAAGTTTTGATCCACAGCAGGGTTCATTTTCCTGCTCAACACAATCTCTTCTGCTCTTTGTGAGTTTTGAGATAGACCAGAGCACATGGAGCGCACTGACCACTGACGCCTGAAATGACCGCGTACAAAATGGACCACTATTCTGACCCGTTGTGGTGCATCACGTCTGTAATATCTACTCCTTGTGCACACCTTCAAGCCTTTGGTCCACAGACAGAATGAGCACTCACTATAACATTTAGAGAGACAGCTCTAGTGATGCGCCGGTTGTCTTTTGACCCGCAGTTGGGGCGTGTCAAGAAAATCTCACTGCGGGGCCGGTTATTAAATGCTGACCGCATTATCGCATGTCCGCACTCCACGTGTATATTTGTGTTTAGCCGCATCCAAATTCAGTCAGTTTGGGGAAAACTGTCGGCCAACCTGCTCAAACCCGTTACCTCTCCTTTCTATACTCAGCTCTGTGCTCTCTCTCTTATTTTATTTATTTGGGGTTTGCTATTTGGAAACATAAAATATCCACATTTTTCTAAAATAAATGACATGGAAGAGATTTAAGCTACTTTGGATGCATATTTGAAAATGACTTAATTGTATGGTTGAGTCAGGGAGAGGATCAGGGGGGCACTGTCAGAAGCAGTGGCTTAAATGAAATCAAGCCTGTGAACACTAAAGCCGTTGTAAATATGTATATGTATATGTTATTGCTTTTTTACGTCTGCAATTAGCCTTTGGTTAGATAGCCTATGGACATGGAATCACTATTTTATATGTGGCAATGTTCTCTGTTCTGTCCCTTTTAAATAAACTACTAATAAATAAGAAAGGGTGGTCCCATTTTTAAAGTCTTCCTTAAGGGTCCATGTGCCCTTTCAGTGCAGTTTAAAGTCATGTGTAACAATTTTTAGATTTCTTTTCTTCTTCATCACATTTCCTCCCGCTCGGGTACAGTCTCTCTCCTGCTGGTGCCTTCACTCAGCAGTGGCAGCTCTGGTGAGTGTGTGTGACAGCTCCAGCCCCCTCACGCTATCTTTGGGTGTGACGAACATGTGCACACAGGGCTTTCATTTACGCTCTCTCTCCCTCATATCCAAGCACTGTCAGAATTGCCTGATGCCTGCTCAGATGCGAGAAAAAACCTGTGTGGAATTCAAATGCTTGTATACTCTTTTGGATGCGGCGGTGTCTCTCTGTATGTCTCTGCAGCCATAATCAGGACTGACACAGGCACACAGACCATAATCCCCATTGATTAGAAAGCGGAGATCAAAGACAGACTTCCACTGCCGTCACTCTCACCTTCCTGGTCCCACTCTACCACCTCTTACTGCTCCAAAGTCATCACTTTGTGTGGAGGTGCTCCCAGGCATTTTGTACAAGAAAAAAAATCTGAAATATGATGGAGAATAGTCTAGTGGAAGGATATCAGTTGCATGATGGTAATAGTTAGCGACAGATACTGACATCCTGAATTTGGTCGGTTAGAATTTATATTTTTATTAATTCAGAGGTTGAAGCCCTACCTGTGTAGTGGGGGTAGAATACACTGTTAACTCTGTAGACAAGAAGCCTAAAAGACAACCATTTATATATTCATTTACTAAACCAGATATGCATTATAAGCATTCACTGTCAGACATAGCCAAAGAGGAAAGATTGAATTATTTTGCAACCAAATATATCAGAAAAATATTGAGCTGTTTCCTGCACTGAAAATAGAAAATTCTTTGCAGAGTGTGTGTTTCTCGCTGCACCGTCAATCTCAGTTAGACATAGATAAGACCAATAGAAAAAGACCAGACTGCCATTCTCAACCCCAGTACTCACCATATTTCATATTACTCCAATTATTTCTTTGCCTTTCAGCAAAAATAAACACAGGTAGCAATCAAAGTTTCATTCTGCTATCTTGCAACAATAAGGGCAATACTCTGACTTTGATCATAGTCAGTCAATGTCTGGGCGACGGCACAGTGTAAACAAGACTTCCGAGTTGCCCTCATGTGGTATTGCGTGATTTCCATACATGTTTTAGTACAAAATAACGGTGTAATGTGCACCCAAAGAACTTAAATATTATCTTATTGTAAATATGTTTCTGATTATTATTATTTATGTTTCTGATTATTTATTATTTTTCTGAGGTTACATTTTTTTGTATTTGTAAACAAAACAAAAAGAAAAAAAAAAGATCTTTAATTAATTACTCATAAATTGTTTTTACGGATCTACAAATGATACGTGATTCTTGACATTCAAATTGCATTTCCACATTTTTCTTGAAACACATCAACAACAATTTGTGAAATGGCCTATGTAAACGAGTGCAAAATGCTATCTTGCAATCCCAGGTCCCAATGTTAGAATCACTAAAATAAAATAAATTACATGTGTGGCTACCTCATACTAAAACTGAGCAGGTCATTAAGGCGCAATAAAGTGAGTGCAGTATTCATTAGAATGTAGTAATTAAAATCAAAGCGTTCTAGTTAAAAACCTGCATATCTTAATCTTTATTTCATATTCAGTTCAGTCATTATCTTAAGCTGCTGAGTGTTATTTGTGTCGGACGACAGAAGGAGCTGAAACAATAAGACTATGGCCATGAGCTGATTACACAGTCCGTGAGTGTAAACATCTCCAGGTCAGCTGCTCAGGAGATGTAATTGTCCTGCTTTGTAACTCAGTTATGCTCGATTTGTGCAGCCCACAGACAGACTAACAATCACAGATATGTAGTGTGTACGTTTCCAGAGTGAAAGAGTGAAGCCACCATCAATTTTTGCTCTTAATAGGAGCCAGTGGTGGTGATGAATACATACAGGGAAATTAGTCCAAGACGAGGGCTAATTGTCTGATTAGACGTGCTTCAGGTTGATAGATGCACAATAAGACCATGCACATGAAGCAGTCGTTAAGGGACATTAGACCATTAAATTGAACATTACAGTATAGCCAGAGGGAAAGATATGGGACTTCATTAATGTGTCTTTGCACGTAGAGGAGCGGCCATGTTTGTGTGGATGTGCACACTACCTTTTCTGTCAGGATCTTGTCTTCTTGTCTTGTTGTCTGCCAAACTCTGCCTCTGCACCTGTCCAGAGAGAAGACATGGCTTAAATTAGCATTACAACAATAGTACATTTGCACAAGTCTACATTGTTATTGCTGTATGACATTTGGAAAGCCAATTGAGGTGGAGATTATTTTCAGAATGAGTATAGAAATAAAAACACCTGTAATTGAATTATTGCAAGATAGAACAACTCCTGGCAGGCTGCCCCAGCAGCAGTGAAGAATGGGTCAAAAACAAAAAACAATAACATCTCCATGGAGAGAAACACCAGAAAAGTTACAATGTGCACCTTTAAATATTGCATAACTTTGCTTGCTTACAAACACATTGTAATTTCAATCACTGCAGCATCCAGGAAACGCATAATCAAATATGTTGAAATCCTGATTGTGGCCTATAGCTTCCCAATGTAAATGTATGTTAATGCAGTGACTTACTGTATTTAAAATTAGCAGTGATTGTCAGCCTTTTTTCTTTCTCGAGCCAGAAAATGCTGCTCTCGAACTAGGTTTAATAACAGACGAACAATAGAGCACTGCAGGGACAGCGCAGACACACTTACACACCTGTGTGTAGGCACAACATAGCACTCTGGCCTGCTGAGAATAACAGGCCAAGTCAAGACCCTGCTATCAACAGGGAAATAAAAAAAACTATGCATTTGCTAGTGCAGCACTTCCAAGTACCCACAAGCCCACGCAGACAGAAAAAACTAACCAAGTGTTTGCTCTTGAGGGTGTCGCACTCACCCCACAAGAGGTGAAATTACAAGCCTTGTCAGACGATTTCTTTTCAACTCAGACAAATCACAAATTCTCCCAAAATGGTGCCACTTGGGATGTCTCACCGAAAATCGATTTAATGGAAGAAAACAGGGCCATCTTGTCTTTTGGGAAAAACATTCACCAACAGTAAATAGGATAAAGGAAAATGGGCCAATTTATAAAGATTACTATTATTTGCAAATGCCATTCACAAAACTGTATGTTTAAGATTGCAACACTACAAAAGGCATTTTATGATATTTCTTGACAGAATCTTAGGAGTATTTTTTTGTATCATCATCACTTGTAAATAAAATACATTTCATCAAGTCTCTTAAAAGTAAATAAATCAATGGAAATACCGTGTTAAAACATGTAGTTGCGTGTGAAAGCGCACTAGTGCAACGTTATCAAAGGAAAATCTGTTATTCTATAAAGACAAAGTCATATGGAAGACGGTATATAAAAGATGAAAAACCATAGAACAAATAAATGGCCTCCATTTGAAGACATGACATTTAGAAATGTCTTACTTGAGAGACTAAGACATAAGTTGTCAAGCAATTACAATCTGTGTAGCAAAGAGAAAAAGGCTGCCTTTATGTAGTATATTCTGTATAGACCCCAAAAATATAGACACTGAGCTTCTGAATATAAATTATAGTTGGCCCATGCAGTTTTGTATTTGCCGGGCAGTCAACCTAAAATGCTGTTGTTGCAAAAACAACAAATTGTGACAAGAATGAAAAACATGGAATACATAATGTGCATTCGAAGCAAATAGTTTGACAATGAAACTTAAGGGGGGCCGGATTGCAGATGGAGACTGGAAGAGCTAACCATAGTTTGGCATTCAAATCTCCTGTCGTCTTTGAATCTCACATCCACACAGCACGGTGTGGAGGAGTAAGCTAAAGGAATTGTGTGTCCTCAGTTCCCATCTGCTCTTCTTGTTCACCCATTCTGCTAAACCGCGGCTTTAACACAATTACATAAAAAAAAATATTCACAACCAGAGCCTGCCAAAGTGACATATGGAGCCACTGTGGCACGGTTTGCTCAATTGTGGCACGGTGGGCTCAATTTAATTAATTGTGTGGTAGTTTTTGATGTCACCTTTGCAGAAAAGCATGTTGGGAATGCCCTGAACACTTTAAATAAGGAGTCACACTGCATATATGCATACATATATACGCTCTCACACTTTATATGTGTAATATGTGTATTTTTTATTTGTATATCATATATATGATATAATGTATACCGGTACATATTTCATATATATGATAGATCTATCTATCTATCTATCTAATTCTATAATAATACTAATATATCTATATCTATATATATCTATATATATCTATATATATATATATTATATATATATATATATATTATTATATATATATTATATATATATATATATATATATAATATATATATATATATATATATGTATATATCCCGAGTTTAGAAAATGGACAAGACCACTAGGATGAGAAGGGATATTTTTTTAGTTTTTTTTGTAATTTGATAAATAACGATGAACAAATTGTCAATCTCTCAGGTGACACATAAAACAACAAATTGTCAATCTCTCGGGTGAAACATAAAACACAACACTATTGCCTTAATATTATTGATTTGTGATATTCCCATGAGTTGCTTCCAAAAGAACACATTATTTCATCTTATTGAGTCACTTAATCTTGGATCGTAAACTCACAGTGGAAACTCAGAGAAACAGTACAGTACCAACTGTATTTGTTTATCCTTAAATAGACATGACATTCTCTGGATGTCGCCTGTCAGAAAGAGCAGTGAAATACTGTTACAGAAAGGTTAATGTAATTATTAATACTTTTGTTGTATGATTTTATTATAGGAACTGAATAAATCAAGAGACATAAATGTTAGAATAAATCAAAGGTTTGATACAGTGCTGAAGCATAAAGACTAATTTCAATTGTTTTCAAAAGTAAAACTAATAATATTTTCAGTGCTTATCTTTTAATGAACACTGAAATTTTAGCGCAGTAGAAAGCAGAAGGCTAAGTTTAAAACTCTACCCCACAGCAGCTTGATGCACTACATAAATCATATTGGCTTATGAATTGAGAAGGTATGAAATATCTGCAATGATAGATAGTTGGTATTTAGCGAGAATGGCACAGAGCCACTTGTGCGGTGTGTGTGCGTGCAAGGCTGTGAGTTTGTGTGAAAAGCAGAGATTATAGCGCCGTCTTTTTTCGGCTTACTCTATGTATGTGCGTGTGAGGACCAGCCTTGTCTTCTCACACTGCTATTTTTTTTTATCAGTGGACGATCCTATTTCCGTTGTGTAGTATGCAGCAGATGGATTCCCTCCACTGGCCATTTCATCACCTGCCATCAAAAAACAGCCTTTGCCCCCTTTTCTCCAATGAAAAATGGGTTTTCCAAGACAGAATAAAAAGTAATTTACAGTGTCGTCGAGAATAACAACGCAAAAAACATGGACCACATTCAGGAACTTTTATTGTGTGTGCTATAGGACGTGCAGTAAAACGGATTGATGCTACGTGAGAAGTGGTTTAACGTGTGGGCAGAATGTAGCCAACTTCAAAGAGCAAGAATAGAAATGATTTAGGGTTTAAATGTGCTTGAACTTGAATGTTATTTCGCGTCAGTAAAATAAGCATCAAATCAAATACAAGATTATATCAATTACAAACCGAAAAGGCATAGGCTGAAGTTATCTCATTATGCCTATCCTTTTCACATTTCTACATTATGCTCCTGGGCAAATTTAATATTAAAAAATCTATCTAGAAACAAGAATTACACTATAATACAATGTGAACACTGAACAACACTAAAGCTGTAGTCAATTAAGGCTTTACAGAGACAGAGAGTTATTGTAAAGCAACAATGGGCTGAGGCACTCAAGGATTTACAAAAATATTAAAAATCTTCATTCATTTGTGACAATAGATACAATAAATGCCAACACATTTCAGCCTTACTGGGCCTTGTTATGTTAAAAGAACAAAATGTCTCCAGGGCTCTTTTAAACAGGAAGTATCAATCTGTTCACATAACAGGATCAAAGAGAAACCAGTGAACAAAATAATTAGTAAAATGATTAGTGACCGTTAATTCATTTCAGTTAACAGGTTATAATTAAAATTTTATAACCACTCACAAAAACAGTAAAATCTAAATCATCATACTTCACTGGGCTAATTCGCCATCAATTACAGTGCCATTATGGTCCAACTACTGGGACAGATTACCTGAAGGAGCCCAGCGCAAGACAGAGGACAACATGGAGACTTCACAAATAAAGGCCCCACACAAGACCAGGAAGAGAAACCCAAACATGCTGTGAAATAAAAGAGCTACTGTACAATTGTACAGTTATCCACAACAATCTTCCTTTATATTTATTATGCATTTTACTACTAGAAGGGTTCTTCTGATCAGTCGTACAACAAGCCTCACAAAAAAAAAGCATAAATACATAGAAATATTCAAGAATATGTAACTTTTACATTTAGACATTAGGCGGACAAAATCGTTTGGTGTCTTTCTGAGGTAATGAGTAAATATTCGCATTTGCGCAGCTATATTGCAAATGTCAAGAACTAATTTAAAAATCCTCTCTGAATTGGTCAAATTAATGAAGCCAATGCTGTTAGTGACAGTTAATGCAATAAGCTCATTTCTGTGATGAGGCGAATTGAAAACACGGCATTTCACCCACACTATAAGGGCAGGTCTTTCAGAGACAACTCTTGTAAATTAAAACTCAAAAGTGTAGGATTACGCCACAGTCTGTTTGTTGTGTCTTGTCTGTCACTGAAAAAGTGACACGTACAAACTTGTTTTTCCGTTTATCTTCCTTTTTCCATTTGTTTCTGTCTTTACCTTTTTGACGTTCGTTCACTTGTATCAAAAAGCAGTCATCTTTGCTGCAACAACATAAATATAAATTGTTTCTGCTTATAGTGGTACAAGTTGAGGAACTACTACATTTAATTTGTTATATTTTCTTCCAGCCCTGAGGCAAGGAATTCAAATATGTCTCCGGATGAGTTTTGGGGGAGTTTGACCGGCTAGTATTTGAAAGTAGTACAAGCTGCAATAAAGTACATGATTTATAAGTAGCTCAAGAAGAAGCACAAGCTCATGTTTTCTTCATGTGCTAAAATAAAGCTTCATTTTGATTGCATGAAAATGATGCCCCCAGGATGTATTTTAATAACTTGGTTAATTTATCATCCAAAATGTGGGGGCAGTGAAGCAAATATACTTCTAAATACATCAATACAATACACAGAGCTCCATGCGAAAAACTCCTGCACTACAATGGAGCTTTGAGTGAGTTGATGTTAAGCGATTAATTATGACAAGAATCAATTCCACAGGCACAGAGAGGACGAGGAAGGACACAGCAGATGGGAAAGCAGGAGTGTAGTTCATTATGAGCGTGGTACAGGAAATAAAAAATGGGATATGAAATCAGATTGTTAGTAACTCGATCTGTAACATTGTCTTCTATAATTGTACAAACGTATGCACCTATGTCAACACACGTAATTCAGAGTGAAACAAATTGCTGTGGGAGTAGATTTATTTTAAATGAATAAATATTAGCACAATCACATTTTTGTTTCTTTTTTTAATGATTTCAACATAATCAAAGATAAAAAAATAAATAAAAAGCAAGCAGACACAGAAACCTACTACATACGTGAAAGTCCACACTATTCCCTAAATAGGGCACTATTTAGGAGTCACACCATTTTAGGGGTGTCCGAGAGTACAGCAGGTTAAAAAGTAGTGCACTCAAAATTCCACCCAATGCACTGAAGAGTAGTGTCCAGTGTACTGCTCGTGTTCGAGTGGATAGCACATATTACGCGCAGTTTAAAATAAGCTTCTATAATTGCTATTGATCATAGCATACATTTCTCCACAGCACACGCATGCCAAGCCTGTCCCCGTTTGTCCATTGAGGAGGTGAAAGGGTCAGCTTGTTTAGAGCAAGGAGGAGGAAGAGTGAGGGGAGAGTGAGAAGGAAGTGGCACAACCACGCAATTCCTATTGAACCTCACTCTGGAGGAACAGGATAATAAGTGCAACACATGCCGTCAGAATCCTACTCATCACTGAGGCAGTTCATACCAACCACTTAAAGCGCAACATCAATCATAAATCTGAGGTTTACACAGAGGAAATTACTGGACTGAATCTGAGCAGTACAATAAAAAACAGACATGTTTCGGTTTCTACTTCATGTGACTCCTATTTGTCCGTCTGATGTGTGCATTTCCAAGAACTGGCCTTTTAAACCTCACTGAAAAGGCAAATCTTTTTTTTTTTTTAATGATTACTGACAGTGCTAAAAGCGTCAATTCTCTGATCTGTCAGACAAATGTTTCAAAAATAACCACTGCAACATTCATTACACTTACTACAAGGTAAAGTAAAATGTAAGGTTATGTAAAGAGATGCATCGAAACAGATCAGGTTTGGAAAATGGAATTTAAACACTTAACGATTTAGGCCAAAAAAAAATCAACATAATCCATACCATTATAAATATTGTATTGGTTAATTATATTGTTTCACAAGAGTCAAAAACATCATGCTACATTGTGTTACTGCTATTGGCCAACATTACACCTTCAGCACCTTACACAGTAATAAATAATTTGTATTACTTCATGACTAATACTTAGAACAGCAGCATTTACATCCAAGCTGAAGTGTTGTGTTTGCAGTTCCTGTCTGCCTCTGTGATGGAGCAGTGCTGTAACAAAGCTAAAGGATGTTACAAGTCAAGCTCCTAACAGCAGCAGCTCAGAGGAGCTCTGTTAGTCTGAATACAGCAGATGAAGTGCAGCCTGTGACCCTGCAATCTCCTGAGACTGTGCTGTGTGCCAATAAGCCCTGCCGTTTTAGAAAGAGGAGGAAGCTTTGATAAAAGTTTTTCTATTACCTCAGTTATTCAAGCAAAACCACAGAATCAACTTTGCATGATTCATTGAATCCCAGGGAGGTTTTCAGAACTGTAATACGCATCTGCTTATATGCAAATTCAAATTGAAAATGGTCCAGAAAATAAATACAAGTAAATACAGTAAGTGAATATAGTGTAGTAGGGCAGAAAGGTTTTCAAAATGATGGTTTAAATTAGTCTCTGATAAGTAATGGTTATCTGATATTTGTGTAAAATCAAATCTCAATACAAGCATTTTAAAAGCCCTTGCCCTGTTCAGAATCAGAAAAGGTTAATTGCCATTGTCAATGAACAGAATTCACAAACATAGGAACTTGTTTTGGCATTAAGGTGCAACATAAAACACTGATCAATAATAAAAACAACATATATGAAATCAAAAGGGTGTGCATTAAGAAACAATTTAAGATACTTAGATACTAAGATAAAATAAAAATAGGCTCACGGTGATGGAGGAGATGAGGATGGACTCAATGATGGCCGTGTAGAACTGCACCATCATCTGCGCTGGCAGCTTGGCTTTCCTCCGCTGCCGCAGAAAGTACATCCTCTGCTGGGCCTTCTTGGTGAGGGAGCTAATGGAGGGCTCCCATTTGAGGTCCTGGGTGATGGTGGTGCCGAGGAAGCGGAAGGAGTCCACGGTGGTGATGGGGGAGTCTGTCATGGTGAGGGCAGGCTGGGGATTGGGTGACTTTCCTGAAGTCCACGATCATCTCCACTGTCTTCTGGGCATTGAACTCCAGGTTGTTACCGCTGCACCAGGACACCAGCCGGTCCACCTCCCTCCTGTAGACAGACTCATCCCCGTCCGAGATGAGGCCCGATGAGGGTGGTCTCGTCCGCAAAACTTGGATCAGTTTTACAGAGTCGTGGCTGGAGGTGCAGCAGTTTGTGTACAGGGAGAAGAGTAGAGGAGAAGTACACAGCCCTGTGGAGTCCTGTGTGATAGTCCAAGTATCTGAGACATTCTTCCCAAGCCGCATGCACTGCCTCACGATTCCGTCAGGAATCGGAGGCATTGTCCTGGATGCAGAAGCAGGCAGCAATGCAGAGCTGAAGTCCACAAACAGGATCCTGGCATGGGTTCCCGGGAGTCCAGATGCTGCAGGATTGAAGTGGAGGTGCCAGGTTGATGCTGAATGCGTCGCTTACAGACCTGTTGGATCTGTGCAGCAGGGAGGAGGTGAAGGTCTTCAGGTGGGGCAAGACCAGACGCTCAAATGACTTCATGACTACAGACGTCAGCGCCACAGGCCATTAAGTCCACCATGGAGGAGGGGGTGGTCACATCAAACCTGGAGTTAACAGAAGGTGTTAAGTTGCTCAGACAGTTTTCGGTTGTCTGCAGCAGGGGGGGCTCGGGGCTTATGATTGGTGAGAAGCCGGAGCCCCATCCACACGGAGGTGGGGTTGTTGTCAGAGAACTGCTGCTTCAGACGCGTATTGTACTGTGATCTAGCTCTCGATACCGCTTTGCTAAATCCATACTTTGCATCTTTGTAGCGCCCCCTGTCTCCAGCCATGTGCGCTGCCTCCTTCTGCTGCCTTAACTGCCTCAGTTTTGGAGTGAAGCAGGGTTTGTTGAAAGTGACTGGTTTGTGTTGGTATGATGCTGTCCTCACAGAATCGAATGTATGACGTCACAGTGTCCGTGTACTCAACTATGTGTGGCAGCTCTGAAAACCTCCCAGTCTATGATGTCCAGACACACGTGTAGCTCCTCCGCTGCCTCATTGGTCCACTTCTTAGATTTCCTCACTGCAGGTTTTGAGAGCTTCAGCCTCTGTCTGTACGTGGGGATCAGGTGGACCATGGCGCGATCTGAAAAGCCCACAGCGACTCGGGCCACAGCGCGGAAGGCGTTGCTGACTGTTGTGCAACAGTGATCCAACGTGTTCTGCTCTCTGGTCGGGACTTTAATAAACTGTTTGTGGCTGAGATTACCCTTGTTAAAATCACCCAAGATAATACACAAAGAGTCCGGGAAGGTCCACTCCACACTAAAAATCCGGTCCGCGAGCGCGCGCTGTGCCACATGCACGTTTGTGGAACAGGATCAGATTTAAGTATTCATGCTGTCTTCCGGTTTGACTCAGTCCAGCTTTTATATCTGTATTATTGCTTGATACACAGTGGTAAAAAATACAATTCAAAATACAATAAAATATGCAGTAAAATTTGAGCTTGGCCAGTGAGGCTAAATGTTTGTTTGAAAAAGTGCGTCTTTAGATGCTTTGTAAAGGACATCCATGGACTCCAAAGAACACAGGAAGAGAGGGAGATCATTCCAAAGTGGGGGTGCGACAGCTTTAAAACAGGCTCCTGGACAAGCAATAGGGTTTTTTTAGCCAGGGATTCTACATTTTGAGGTTACACTATACGTCCCTGTTGTCAGGTCAGTTATACACGGGTGCCCATCAAATCAAAAATTTTGAAGTGGACCAGATATATAACAGGGAGCCAATGAGGATTTTATTAGAATAGGTGTAATGTGGGCACTCCTGTTAGTACGAGTCAGGAGTCACACTTTATGTGGGTGCTTATAAGCTGAATTTTGCTGACAAAAAATAAAACAAACCAAAAAACCTAATTTTATATTTTGAATAATAATTTCTGACATATTGTGTTGTTAGTAAAAGCAACAGAAAGGCCAACTGCGCCTCCTGTTTCCGTCTGCACAAGTCTGCTTGGGTCTGTTCTGGCAGCTCAGCTCTGATGAAATTAGAAATACACAGCGCTAAGATCAGGGTGGCTTTGAATTGATTTGACTTGTTATGACTCTCAAACTGTGCTCTGGTGCTTTTAGCTAAATAAGCACATACACTATATCATGACAGATTGCCTTGAGCACACAACTCGATGCAATATTGAAACTATATAGAGGATATTGATTGATTGTTCTAAATTTTAATATAATAATTGCTTTTTTAATTGCATTATGAAGAGAATATTGTATTCTCATTGCATTGCAGTTGATGGATGTTTCCAAAAGATGCTCACTGCAGTGAGAGAACGCATGTACAGTACAAAACACATTTGACAAGAATGCTACAGTGAAATTACTTTGTTATTTACAGTACATGTAGGCCCAGAGCTTGACCAAATCTCATCCATCATCTGAACATCCAAAGATGAATACATTACTCTATTTTTAGCCAGGGATTCTACATTTTGAGGTTACACTATACGCCCCTATTATCTTTCAGGGAAAACGGTGCGGTTTGGGGGGGGGGTGCGGTATGGGGGGGGGGGGATTTTCCTATCAACGGGGAGCATCATTTACAGAGGGTCACAAGTAATGGAAAGTCATTTACACCAGAGGCCGTTTTCCATGTGGGATGGCGCCACTGCTGCCAGCTCAATAGAACAAATGGCTGCATCAGACCTAAATTACAACAGTAACCTAGACAAAGTAGCTAAGTACTCCCACTAGAGGGACATGGGAGCTCTAAATGTTTCCCCTGGGGAGGCATAAAGTCCCATCTAAAAACATATTTAAATCCCCAAATCAAACATTTTGATCAGTTAAAGTGTAATAATGGTAGAAGCCAGTAATTGATCACTGTATGTGTAAATAAAAGACTATAAGTGGGCTCAATTTGAGCAATGTATTTAAATATGCGGATATTATGTCTGGTCCTATTGTTATTTTCACCAATTTTGTGTATCAGCCAATAAGGAGGATTCCTAATGGTAATGGATTCTTCCAACAACGTAAATTTTGCCTTCTTCCATATAGCCACAAACTTGGTTATTTTGAAGGGCAATAAGTTAGGAGAGTGGTGTGAAAAAGTGTTTGCGGTGTTTTTTGCATGTTTGTCACACTTAGACACACATTCAGATTAAAAAATAAAAACAATTATAATAATAATTATTATTATTATTTAGTCAAAGACAACACAACGAAATACAAAACATTGCCCTGTGTGAAAAAGTAATTGCCCTCTAAACCTAATAATTGCTTAAGCTTCCCTTAACAGCAACAACAACAGCAAACAAGCGTTTGCGAAAACTTGCAATGAGTCTATTACAGCGCAGTGAAGGAATTTTGGCCCACTCACCTTTGCAGAATTGTTTCAATACAGCCACATTGAATGGTTTTCAAGCATGCCACATTTTAAGGTCATGCCACAGCATCTCAATAGGATTCAAGTCAGGACTTTGACTAGGCCACTCTAAAGAGGTGGACTTGCTGGTGTATTGGATCATAGTCGTGCTGCAGAACCCAAGTTCGGTTCAGCTTGAGTCACGAACAGATGGTCTGACATTCTCCTTCAGGATTTTTGGTAGACAGCAGAATCATGGTTTCATTTATCACAGCAAGTCTTCCAGGTCCTGAAGCAGCAAGACCATCACACTCTGCCATGCAGGCCATTTCTTCCCAGTGTTTTTCTTATGGTGGAACACTGACCTTAACTGAGGCAAGTGAGCCCTGCAGTTCTTCGGGTGTTGTTGTGGGGTCTTCTGCGACCTCTTGGATGAATCGTTGCTGCGCTCTTGGGGTAATTTTTGTCAGCCGGCCACTCCTGGGAAGGTTTACCATTGTTCCATGTTTTCGCCATTTGTGCATAATGGCTCTCAATGTGATTCCCAAAGTCCCAAAGTTTTAGAACTAGATTTATAACCTTTTCCAGATTTATAGCTCTCAGTTACTTTCTTTCTCATTCGTTCCTGATTGTTTTTGGGATCTCAGCATGTTGTCTAGCTTTTGAGGATCTTTTGGTCTAATTCACTTTGTTTGCAAGGTCTTATTTAAGTGATTTCTTGATTGAGAACATGTATGGCAGGAATCAGGCCTGGGTGTGGCTAGAGAATTTGAACTTAATAAACCACAGTTAAGATATTTTATAACAAGGGGGAAAAACACAGGGCCATGTTTGGATTTTCTTTTCTCTTAATAATAAAAACTGCATTTTGTGTTTCTTTGTGTTGTTTTTGACTAATATTTAAATGTGTTTGATGATCTGAAACCTTCAAGTGTGACAAAAAGAAAAAGAAAAAAGAAATAAGAAAGGGGGGCAAACACTTCTTCACAGCTTGTAATTACCTTGTTGACATGTTTCGGCAGCTAACTGAGAACAATCTTTGGTAATGGATGAGGAAAAAATAATGGTTTGGAGTCAAATATAAGGCATTTAAATATGTGACGATTTTATTTAAATCTATATTAACAGAAAAGTTTGAAAAGTGTAATGGAATAGAGGAAGAAAAATAAATGGCCATGGTTCTACCATTATACCACTGTAAACTACCATGGGCAGACTTTCAGAGATTTTGTCATGTTCATCTTGAAGTAACTAAGGAAGAGCCGAGCCTGGCGTGAAATAATGAGGTGGTCTTTCACACGGCGTTGTCAGGAGCAGTGGAATACAGAGAAGTGTGCAAGGCTAATGAGGAACATGTACAGGAGCAGCAGGGCAGAGGCTGACCTGACACACAGGCAAAGGGTGATGTCTCTAACACTGACCGAGCACAATGTACAGCAAGAAAAATGCACAATATGGCAAAACAATAGGTAACAATTGTCAATTTAACAATTTTCAGATTCAAGCTCCAAAGTAATTGTACTGTTTGAAAAGTATGGATAATGTTTAGGGAAAAGATTAGTGAGTGTATGAAAACAAATTAGTACAAAGTAAGTAATAAAGTAGCAAAGTTGAGCAAGAAGGGTGGTCATGTTCCAAAAGATGTTGCACTGTTAAAGCAACATAAAACATTTAGTACGCAATGTGGGCATCCTGATAGGAACAGTACAGAACATTCATTTGTAAATAGTCCCAGTCTTGTTATGTGTAGCTGCAATTACAATCTAAACAAAACAAACAAAAATAAAAAGTCAAGTAACTGCTCAACGCTTTCTCTGCACTAAAGTAAATAAAACACACCCAGCAGGAGGCGCCATTGTGAATGCTTCCTTTGAATTGGAAATTGGTAATGTTTTTAATAGATAATGAGTGCCTCTTAACAGTTAAGCAGTAAAGCAAGTAATTGCTTTTTCATGGACTCAGTTTAGGAATTTCTATCATGTGGTGCCAAATCCAATCACACGGAGAGCAATTAAACTCTTGAGTGATTTTCTCACACAGGCTGCTTTCAAGGAAATCACATCACTGGCTCTGATCCATAGCTAATTTCCTCTTAGAATGTCAGTAGTACTTCTATATGGATCAGTAATGTAGTTTAGATTAGGGCTGTTCCGATACCTTTAAAAAAAAATTATATAAATATATAAATAAACATTTTTATATATATATATATATATATATAGGTACTGTGCTTCAGGGAAACAGTCGGTACCACAGTGTGTTAATTAGGTTAATTGAATTATGCCTGATAAACAAAGTTCATGTAATGCTGATGTTCAGCAGTCTACGCAGACAATTTGACCAGAGTTCTGTTTCCACTCCAAAAACTAAATGAAGGCATTAAGAGGAAATACAAATCTTGTTTCCTTCATATTAGAGTTTTTAGCATTTGCAGATCCTCCACAGTCTGTGTTTCAGCTGCTTTGGCTGTAAGCGGTAGCACTAGTCTGAACTGTAAACAGCCTGTAAACAACAGCTGCTTGCTTCTACGGGTTCTCTCAGGAAAATATAATGTGGCATTGTATTGGTGATTTGGTTTGGGTACTTCCCAATTCAATACCTCAAAAATAATTGTATCAGAACTATGTGTGTTGCGAATATGCCTGTATTCTTAATAACTGTTTTTAGGGTACTGCACATGTATTTCATTTTCTGAACAGTCTTATTTCCTGTCTGAGATACCAAAAAATCCAATCAATACTTTTGTTTCCCACCATTTCCATTTATGAGTCACTGATCGCTTCATCCATATGGTGCCACGTCCAGCCGCTCCAGCAGACTGGATCACTGGACTGGTCACAGCCAATGGTTGCTGCTAACAAGTCTCTGCCCTGCTCTGATCCTCGCTTCTGCACATTGCAGAATTCTTGTCTATGTGAAAGTCTGACTGTGATAGCATGACCACAAAAGACTTCTGTCCAATAAGCAAATGAAATCCATGGTGCGTTCCAGGTGCTCAGCAGTACCATTTCTGTTCATTACTTCACCTGAGCTTTCTTGAGCCACTGCGTGAACTCCCAACCCCCAGACAAGCAAGAGCAGCATCTATCTTGTGGACAGAAGTGCTGAGTGGCTATTACTTCTCAGCAGACCACATAAAAACTACCGCAATTAAACGGTATCGGCCCATTCGACTTTGTCTTCTTGGGCAGGGAAAATGTGAGTGAGCAATAGTTGAGAGGTGCAGAAGCAGAAAAAGGCGGAAGGGAATGGAGAGTGATTTGAAAAGATGGACTGATGAGTGAGGGTGTAACGATTCAGGAATCTCACAACTTGAGTTTTGATTCAGGACCTACGATTCGATTCATCACAATTCTGTTACGATTCTTAAAAAAAACAGTTTTGTGTCATTATTGGTATCAAAATTAATTTAGTCTTTCAATTACTGTTATTACAAATAAAAGAATGTCAATTGCACAACTGTTGTGTGTGTTATATATATATATATAATATATATATATACATATATATATATAATGAAGGTGCTTGATGCATTTTGCCTGTGCTTATCATATTCCACAAATGAGATTCTTTACTGCATAGACATGTGTTTCTACATCTTTTTTACAGCAGTTTGGTGAAATGTTTTGCCAGATTTACTTGTTGGAAACTCTTACATGCTGTTGACCACCGTGCAGTTCTCCGTCCCTCAGTGCGCGTATGTCTGTGCGTGGCACGTGGTGCTTCTGCCCCGCCTCTCGCTCACAGCTCACAGTTGCCTCTCTCACAAACACAGAAGAAGTTTGAAGCATGTTGAGCACGTTGCACAGACACAAGCATTTATGGGGGGAGATAGTCATGATGCTCGTATTTGTCCGCGTGACACTAGTGCGGAAATGCGGCGCAGAGATGCCAGGCATATACACAGCAGACTGTCAGGACTTGGCTGCTGTACCGTTATGATGTTGTTTTTCTGCATGCAGCTGTCAATGTCACATCGAGACGGATCAAGACATGCGTACAATGCGTATCGTGACATTTAAGAACTGCGATGCATCGTTACACCCCTATGACGTATGTTTAACCAGCATCAGAGTCAACTGATGGTTTTGTAGATGTGTGTCATGTTTGTATGTTGCTCTTTGTAGACATTTAAAATGTAAAGTAGGAGAGTCAAAAGTCCGAAATTATATTAATGAACTTTCGATTAACAAAACATTTGAAAAAAGAACAAAAAGTAAAGCAAAATTACAACCACAAATCAAATGTACAAATGGGCCTTCATTATGTTGCCTTCACACTGCAGTGTCAAATTTACACCTGACACCTCTAGTTAGGACCCTGTGCATCTTGAAAACAGATGGACGTGGATCCTGAATGTCCTGGATGTGTGTCCAAAAAATAAACTGACCAGCAGAACGTGCGTCCAGGGCGTCTACACACATTTCTGGCCGGGGAGTGTTTCTCGTGATTCCTGTGTGGTTGGTCTATTCGTGCGATGGCAGACTAGGTTGAGAGTGGCTTTGGTGTATTTGCTTTACACACAGCAAAAATGTATTGATCATCCCTTTTAGCCAGTGCACGGTTTGGTCCTTCTTTTGGATAATGAAATATGTTGGTACGTTTCAGGTTCCGCAAAAACGTGTCCACAAAGACTTTGAATATAAACTCGACTATTAACTAGTGGTGCCAATAGAAATGTAAGTGGAAAATCTTTGGCCAATAATGCAGCGACCTAAAGACGACCTCTGCACTTTGAACTGTGACAGGAAAGGCTTTTCGTTGCTCGACAGCTCACCAAAGGCTTTTTGTTGCTAGACAGCTCCCCACCCCCACCCAAGGATTTATGACGTCTCTGGCAAGGAAAGGCTTCATGCTTTGAACGTTGGAACAACTTTTTCCTAAAATGAGTGCTTTAAAAGAGAGAGAGAAGACTAAAACTAGTTCCAACCCGGTCTTCAAAGAGGAAAGACCCATGACCCGGGAAGAGCTTCTCCTAGCTTAAACTATGCTAGCTAAGCTAAGAGAGGGAAGAAAGATATTCCAGAGACACCCCCGACAACTTTATTCTCTCATCTTTGGATATGACTTTTGCTTTACACTGAAACATGCAAACTCAAGCAAATGATACTTTTTGCAACTTTTCAAGTCTACAACAAAAATTTGGATGCAAGACACTCGTCAAATCAGCATCATCAGTGGATTGGTGCCACAGCCTTTTCGTTATCTGATGAAAATCTCAGAGCCAAGGAAAACTCAAATCAATCGGACCTGATCCAGCGCTTCTTCAGCCTGTCAGAGCCAGAGCCCCCAGACCGAGCTCCCCAGCATGACCCCGAGCTGAACCCTGGAGGAGTCAACACAGACAAACAGGCCCACCTTCTGCTGGATCACACAATTTCTGCTTCTGGTCGTATTAGCGCACATATTTCGCAGTTTGGCTGATAAGATCATCTTAGAATCAACATTAACTCTAACACAACAAGACGGATCTAGAACAATCATATCTAGCGTCTCCATCTGTCATCGGCTCATTTGCAGATCCCATATTCATATTTTACTGTTTAAATCATTTGGTTCATAAATCTTCATAAGCTACATTTGATAGTGTTCATTCATTTCCAGAAAAGAGGTCAATGTCACGGTTACGTTCTCATAACCTTCAGATTAACAAGCTAATATTTTTTTATAAATATTTTTTTTTTTATATTTGATTATTGAAATTGTTAAATGCCTAATAAAGGATGGTGCTCCACATAACTCTTAAAATACGATAACTAGACATGCAGTGTGTCATGTTTGAACACCCTAAGTCTGCTTGCCCATCCATAAAAGTCACCGAACGCTACTGTAAACAAGGATGCTAAAACTAGAGGGGTAAAAGTCTGTAACTTTTGTCATTCCTGGATCTTTTGACTCAGAAGACTGAATTAAAGTTTACAATCTGTTCATGGAGCTGAACGTTTTCTTCCTTGTTTTCTTCCTGTTTCTCTGAACAGGATGGCAGAGTTAACTTATTAATTACCAAGGTGAAACATCGGTATACTAAAATCTGTGCTTTT
This sequence comes from Chaenogobius annularis, assembly GCA_015082035.1. NCBI lineage: Eukaryota > Metazoa > Chordata > Actinopteri > Gobiiformes > Gobiidae > Chaenogobius > Chaenogobius annularis. Next base: position 135,828 of record BJKM01000785.1, read on the forward strand.
GGCTGGTACCGACATTACTCAATGACGTGAATATATCTTGTTTTTATAGTGTGATTTTGTGAAATGCATCATTACAGATTCAACAGTCAATCCCACTACAGTTGTCAGAATCAGAATCAGAATCAGAAAGAGTTTTATTGCCATTGTCAATGAACAAAATTCAAAAACGTAGGAACTTGTCTCGGCCTTAAGGTGCAACATAAAACACTGAGTAATAATAAAACAACATATATTCAATCAAAAAAGGGCATGCATTAGGAAACAATTTAAAATTACTATACAATAAAAATAAAAATAGGCATTTCTATGTACACAAGTTTACAGTTATGTTTTGTTACTGCCACAGTGGAAGATCATTCTCATTCATCCCAGGCTTTATGCAAAAAATAGCCAAAATTCCTTTCTGACTGACTAAATCAGATATGACAATAACATGAACATTTTGGAATGTTGTTTTCTAAATGTTTTCATAGTTCAAAAAGGAAATTAGAACGGTTTAGCTGCAGCCATAGGACAATGGCATGATGAGTGGAGCTCCACTAGCTCCAAATCCAGTTTTGTTTGGCACAGTTTCGGAGCCTTGAAGCGCATGCGCTTCGTGATTCAAAGCGTTGATCACGTGACCTAGATGTTCCGTGAAGCTTGTTACGTGACTCAGACGGTTCATGAATCTCTATTGTTTCATGGGAGTTTCACTAGGGGGCTTTCTTCTCAAACCCAAGTTCATTGAGGGTTTAAACAAACCACAGTGTCTGTCTCAAACCTATGACTCTATGAAGTCTCAACAGGCTCCCACAAAGTTTAAAAAAGGTGTTTGCTCGTCGGAACCATGTTGATTGTTTGTGATAGCGCTCTTGCCTTGCAGACATGAGTTTGGGGCCCATGTGGTACGGGACTAGTTTGTGTGTCAAGAACTGCCCTGTCCTTCTTGGATTTTGCTGCTTTTCCAAAGTAAGAGAATAAAAGCACAAATAAATTAAACTAAATAGACTGCATCCCTACACAGAAGGATGCTTTATAAATAAAACCTTAAATATAAAAAGATTCCTCGCGTTTAATATTATTCACAACTAAAATGCAAAGTTATTTTATTGGCAACTATAGCACATAGAATGTGGTTTGAACTACTGTGGTAGTGGTAGTACCAAAACATACCACTAGAAGTCACTCTGGAGAAGTGATTCGAACTCTGTTTCGAAGCCTCAAAACATTTGGTTCAAATGCTTTGCTGTTTCATGAGGCTTCACTTTGCCCATCACAACTATCGACACTTAACACCTAACCCTAACCTCCACTCCATACAGGGTCTGCAGCTACACCCCTGTGAATGAAATCAAATCAATTAATCAACCTTAGTGCTATCCTACAGCAGTACCATCATTTTTTTTTGCAGAGACAGACAAAGTGTAGTAACCTAGTAGTAGTAAAGTAGTAAAGGCACTTTTGAATAGAATTTAAAGTACAGACCATCCTAACTCTAGTAATCATAGTAGAAATTGAAAAAAAGCCCGGCAAAATATGTAATTTTTATGTGGAAAAAGTAGGCTATAGAGCAGGTGTGGTGTCCAAACTTTTTTCACAGAGGGCGCATTTTTATACTTATACGGAGCAGAGGGCCACAGACCAAACCAGACAATGAAGTGAAATCATTCGAAATTTTGCATTTAACATAGTTTTCGCTGGGCCTCCACACCCCTTTAATAAGAACTTGCGAAACATTAATATGTGCTGATTATGAACATCCAAAATACCCGCGTGCCCAAATCTTTTCTAATTATAGCCTGTTAAAACAGAATACAGACGCTGCAGCATTTGTGTTGTTATGCGACACAAACCTTCCGATCATTGTTTGTAGCACGAAGCCATGATGCCCTAAACAAGTCATAAGATCATGTCTATTTCACAGGATGAATTGTGCATCACACGTAAGGAACGTCTATGCATGTTCTATCTCGGGTCTCCGCGTCACTCCTATCGGATCCCGACGTGATTCTCTCTAACCTAAATCGCCACTTACGCTGCTATGCTGATTATATGCGCCATCTATCGCAGATAAACTCTCTGCGATTCCAATCTCGCAGTGCGTTTCCTAAAGAAAAGGAAACTCAGATAACTAGTAAGTATCTAGAAACCCTCCTACTGAACAAGTACATTGCATCACACCTCCTATACCTGCATATATCAAATTCGGTCTTTCTTATCTCTGATTAGCTGCGTTGGTCTTATGCCTCTCCCGCGTCTCTCGCGCACTTCTCCATAGTTTACTTGGAAATAAGGTAGAATAAGATGACCTAGTCTGAGCTAGCAGATCGGAGGACTCGGCAAGAGCCTACAAGGGAGACGCGCGAGATGGTGCACATGCGGAGGAGAAAGGCGTTAGAATGCCCAGAGGTCAGAGACTTAAAATCATGGGGAATGTAGCGTCGTTCAGTTTTGATGCAGCAAAATCGTCTAAGGAACAGTTTCCTGGAGGGCATGGAGTGAGAACGAACATGGCCGCTACTCTGATAGGCCAATGTACAAATACTACACTAAGAAAACCTGTTTGTCCTGGCGTGCATCATGACTTGAAATGCTCTTTCTTTGCACTCTTACTCTTGTATGTGTCGAGTACAAAGAAGCTAGAGGAGATTTCTGCCACATGTCTTTGTGGATCGGTTTGATGCATTTTTTGCGATGTGTAGAGCTGTGCAGAGAGGAGAGGAGCAGCGTTGATGAATGTAGGCTTGGAGTCAGCGCAATTTGTGCTCTACAAGATAAACTTGCAGAACTATGGTAGAGTGTATCACGGAGGCTCAAAAAATGCGAGCAGGTGCATGAACACAATAAAATACCTTTGAGTCTGTTGAACTTGAACGCGGAAAGTAGAAAGCCTCGGATATCTACTACTTCTTGTCCTACATCACTTGCTACCTCGGAACGCTCGAAAATAGTATGAAGTCACATGACCATGGCAGGCTTACCACTTAGCACTATTGCGAGGTTCTGGGGAAAAATTATATATTGGGTGCATCCCGTATCGACAATCATTAATGCAATCCATCTTTGACGGCAACTCCAGTGTTATGATGAGGTAAATTGCCACACCGGTGAGCATTTGCGCACAAAGCGCATGAAACTCCTCGTGTCCTCACCCCATGGCTTACCTAACTTATCTGACGTGTGACACTTACCACATCTTCATCTTCTAGACCATATCTCTCTCCGCCCTGCTCTCTGTTTCTTGCGCTTCGTTTATCCTCATTACCATTACCAGTCTAGTAAACCACACCACAGCACATAAGGATCATAAGATTCAGACCATATGTGTCACAGTGCGTCTCCCCTCTCTCGTCTCCCTTCCTCCTCTACGCCTCTGCTGTGCTCCCTCTCTCTCCTACTTTCCTCTCTCTTCCTCTGCTCTCCTCGTCCTCTCTCTCCTTCCCTCTCTTCTGCCCTCTCTCCTCTCTGCCTCTCTCCTCTCAGTCTCCTCTCTCTCTCCCTCTCGCTCTCCCTCTCCCTCGTCTCTCTCCTTCTCGTCCGTCTCTCTCCTCTCTGTCGCTGCTCTCTTCTGCCCGTCTCGTCTCCCTGCTCTCGTCGTTCCTCTCTCTCCTACTCTCTCGCGTCTCTCCTCTCTCTCCTCTCTCTCTCTCTCTCCTCTGCTCCTTCTCTCTCCTTGCTCTCTCTAACCCTACCTCCTCTCTCCCATCTCTCCTCTTCCTCTCCTCGCTCTCCTCCTCTCTCCCTCTCTTCCTCATCTCTCTCTCCTCTCTCTCCATCTCTCCTTCTTCTCTTCTCTGCTCCTGCGTGCTCTCTTCTCCCTTCGTCGTCTCCTCTCTCCTCTCAACATGACCTGCTCACTCTCTCTCTCAAGGAGCTCTCTCTCTAGCTCTGCCTTACACCTACCTCCCTGCCATCATCTTCTCTCTCGATGCTCCTTTGACTTCTCTCCGTACTGCGTACCTCTCTCGCTCTCTCATGCTACACTCGACTCGCACCTCCGCGTCGGATGCTCCCTCTCTACTCTCGCACATACTATCGTACATCCTCATACTCTACCCCACATCTCCCTCTTACAATCTCTGCTGCTCCTCTCTCTGATGCCGTCTCCTCTCGTCCATCGCTCCGTCTCCCTACTGCCGCGAATGAAACTCTCCTCTCTCTCTACGCACTTCTCATCTCCCATCTCTCATCCATCTCTCGCTCCCTCTCTCTCTCGTGCGCGTCTCTCTCTCAATCTCTAGCGTCTCTCCTCGTCAATCGTACACTGCGATCTCAATCTCTCCTCTATAACTGCGCTCTCTATCCTCTCTCTCCCTACTCTCTCCTACTCACACCGGTATCCCTCTCTCACTCACCTCTCCTCCTCTCCTATCTCCTCTCACTCCCTACATCTCTACCTCTTACATCTCTCTCGTCTACTCTACCTCCTCTCTCCTCTTACTACCTACACTCCTCTACTCGCTCGTTCCTCTCCTCCGTCGTCTCTACTCCTCTCATCCTTCTCTCCTCTTCTACTCCTACTCTCTCCCTCTACTCTTATCACCTCTTCTTTCCCCTCTCCTTCTCGTCTACCCTGTCTCTTTCCTCTCTCTCACACTCTCCTCTCTCTCTCTCCGCTCATTGTGATTTCTTAATGAAATTAGAATTCATTACATCATTGAAAACCAAGAATAAAAGCACTTTCACACAAAACATTCCAAAATGACTATTAAAAATAAGTTTATGTTTAAAATGCGACCTGAAATGTATTTAGGAAAAACAATGAAGAGCTGTGTATACCCAGTTCTAGATGTACCGTTTCCTCTCCCATTTGATCCACTCTCTCCACAGACTATGCTCTCCACAGAGAACATGCTCCTCCACACCAGACACTGATAGATTCAGGGCCTTAAAGTCGGCTTCCAACACATCCAAACTGGACCAGAGTCGACAGCAAACCACACAAGGTCCTGACAGAACCACACAAGTCCTGACAGAACGCGCACGAAGGTCACTGACACGCTCATTTATCACACTCTGATATCGAGAGATCAGGCTGAAAAGATCAGAGCTCACTAAACAACATATTTGCCAGATTGAAACTGCTCAGTAACGTTTTACATCCTAACGTCCCAAACTATAACATAAATTCTAAGATTACACCGCTCAGTGTAAACCTGCAGGTCTCACATTTTTCACATATATATAGAAAACGTCCCCTAAACTTGAGCAATTATATAATCCCGCAACTTTGATGACACAGGAACGCCTCATTTCTGTGATGATGAAGGTACGACAGCAGAAGTTTTCACGTTGAATCTTTTAAATGTAAGAACTGATTATCCATCATGTGGTTTTTTGAAGTCTTAAGCTCTGTTGACACATATTGCATAAAGCTACTCTCCACAACTTTGGACCCGGTGCAGCTAGCCGCTCGGATGAATGTCACTCTCTCCGTTTCATCCTCAGACCGCTGCGCTCTCATCATGGCCGTCGTCTCCCGCCCTCATCTTTGCTCATTCTAGTCAGGCCCAGCAGTGACATCATCCCCCAGAGTCTCTGTGTCTCAATCACAGCTCAGTCCGGCTTCCTCACCTGCTCCTTACCTGCTCTCCCCATCTCCTCCCCTTCTCCCTCTCTCTCTTCCCCCTCCCCTCTCTCCCCCTCTCCTCTCTCCCCTCCCTCTCTCCTCCCCTTCTCCCTCCCCTCCCTCTCCTCTCGTCGTGAGCTCAGACTGTATTAAACCTGATCACATGACCAGCGCACCATGTGACCTTGTGTTATGTATTTATTTTCTGCAGCAGATTCTTTTCCCGTAAACGCTCAGCTGTTTGTGACATCACCTGTGACATCACCTATGACATCACCTATGACATCACCTATGACATCACCTATGACATCACCTGTCTGCTGCAGCTGAGCATGACGTCATGGACGTAAGAAGTAAACAAAAACAAATGCATGATGTCATTTTATGTTAAAGTAAATCGTTGTATATATATTTGCAGACGTGATTATGATGAGTTTCTTTTACGATTATAAAACACAAACTTTAAAATCGGATGTGAGTGATCAGATTTGAACATAATCAGATTTGAACATAATCAGATTTGTGGTCATGAGCTTTGGGTAGTGACCGAAAGGACAAGATCGCGGATACAAGTGGTCGAAATGAGTTTCCTCCGCAGGGGGGCTGGGCACTCCCTTAGAGACAGGGGGAGGAGCTCAGTCACTCGGGAGGAGCTCGGAGTAGAGCCGCTGCTCCTCCACGTTGAGAGGAGCCAGCTGAGGTGGCTCGGGCATCTGTTCCGGATGCCTCCTGGGCGCCTCACTGGGGAGGTGTTTCGGACATGTCCCACCTGGAGGAGGCCCCGGGGAAGACCCAGGACACGCTGGAGGGACTATGTCTCTCGGCTGGCCTGGGAACGCCAACGAGTTGGAGGAAGTGTCTGGGGATGGGGAAGTCTGGGAGTCTCTGCTTAGACGGCTGCCCCCGCGACCCGGCCCCGGATAAAGCGGAAGAAGATGGATGGATGGATTATTATTTATTATTATTATTATTATTATTATTATTATTATTATTATTATTATTATTATTATTATTATTATTATCATTATTAACATTATTATTATTATTATTACTATTATCATTATTATCTTTATCATTATTATCTTTTGTTATTGTTATTATCATTATTAGCATTATTATTATCATTATTATTATTATTATTATTATTATTATACATACATGTTTTCTGATGCACCTTGACGTTTCTAGTTTCAGTTCTTCTGATTCTGACGTAAACAGAGTCTGAGGCGCAGTATCATGTCATAGTGATATATGTGTATAAGTAATTTAGTAACTGAGTACAAATACTCACATTACTGTATTCAGCACATGTTTCACACTCTTCACGTTGTGGTTAAAACTGAATGATGTGTTTTAAAACGTTTTAAAATGCTGATGAAAGTGCATTAAAAAGTACTCAGAGTGGTACTTTTCACGTGTACTTTTTACTGATGCATATTTGTACTTGCTTGTACTTTTTCTACTGTTTCTACTGCAGCACATGAGTAAATCTGACGTGTCTTTGTCGCAGCGTTGCATAATGAGACCAGCCTCTGCAGCTCGTGGAGGAGACGAGGGAGTCACGGCAACGGTCAGCTGAGCGCCGAGGGGGGAGGAGTCATGTGAGCGGGCGTGGAGGGGGGGAAACCCTGGAGGAGTGGATTGTGTCATCGTGAGTCACTTCAGACGCAGAAAAGAGGAAAAAGATCTGATTTTACAACAACAACTTCTGACTCAGACTTTTACAAATATAAATCACACGTTCATTTTGTCTCGAGACACAAAAAGACTCATTCAAACTGCACTTTTCACGTACAGGACGTAACAAAGTCAGTTTTGACGCCTTTGTCTCTGAATCGGTTCAGATTGAGTTCATTTACTACAACAGAATGTGCAATAATCAGATTTAACAACGACAACATGCGAGGAGCTGATCCAAACATACAAAAAACATACAAAAACATACAAAAAACATACAAAAAACATACAAAAAACATACAAAAAACAAAAACATACAAAAAACATACAAAAAACATACAAAAACATACAAAAAACATACAAAAAACATACAAAAACTACAAAAATACAAAAAACATACAAAAAACATACAAAAACATACAAAAAACATACAAAAACATACAAAAAACATACAAAAAACATACAAAAAACTACAAAAAACATACAAAAAACAAAAAATACAAAAAACATACAAAAACATACAAAAAACATACAAAAACATACAAAAAACAAAACCAGACAAAAAGATACAAAAAACATACAAAAACATACAAAAAACATACAAAACATGCAAAAAACATACAAAAAACATACAAAAACATACAAAAAACAAAAAATACAAAAACATACAAAAAACAAAAAACATACAAAAAACATACAAAACCAGACAAAACCAGACAAAAAACATACAAAAAACATACAAAAAACATACAAAAAACATACAAAAACATGCAAAAAACATACAAAAAACATACAAAAACATACAAAAAACATACAAAAAACATACAAAAACATACAAAAAACAAAACATCAAAAAACATACAAAAAATACAAAACATACAAAAAACATACAAAAAACAAAAAAAACTACAGACAAAAAACAAAAAACATACAAAAAACATACAAAAATACAAAAAAACATACAAAAAACATACAAAAAACATACAAAAACATACAAAAAAACAGACAAAAACAACAAAAAAAACATACAAAAAATACAAAAAACATAAAAAAAATACAAAAAAAACATACAAAAACATACAAAAATACAAAAAATACAAAAAACATACAAAACATACAAAAACATACAAAACATACAAAAAAAAAACATACAAAACATACAAAAAAAACATACAAAAACATACAAAAACATACAAAAAAAACATACAAAAAAACATTACAAAAAACATACAAAAAACACAAAAACATACAAAACATACAAAAAACATACAAAACATACAAACATACAAAACATACAAAAACATACAAAAACAACAAAAAACATACAAAAAACATACAAAAACATACAAAAAACATACAAAACATACAAAAAACCAACAAAAAACATACAAAAAAACATACAAAAAACATACAAAAAACATACAAAAACATACAAAAAAACATACAAAAACATACAACATACAAAAACATACAAAAAACATACAAAAAACATCAACAAACAAAAAAACAAACAAAAAAACATACAAAAACATACAAAAAAATACAAAAAACATACAAAAACATACAAAAAACATACAAAAACATACAAAAAATACAAAAACAAAAAAAAAAAAACAACATACAAAAACAAAAAAACATACAAAAACAAACAAAAAACATTACAAAAAAAACATAGTACAAAAACATACAAAAACAACAAAACATACAAAAACATACAAAACAAAAACATACAAAAACATACAAAACAAACATACAAAAAACATACAAAAACATACAAAAACATACAAAACATACAAAAAACATACAAACATACAAAAAACAAAACATACAAAAAACATAAAAAAAACAAACAAAAAACATACAAAAACTACAAAACATACAAAACACAAAACATACAAAAACATACAAAAAATACAAAAAACATACAAAAACATACAAAAAAACATACAAAAACAACAAAAAAACATACAAAAACATACAAAAACAACAAAAACATACAAAAAAACCATACAAAAACATACAAAAAAAATACAAAAAACATACAAACAACAAAAAAATTACAAAAACATACAAAAAACATACAAAAAACATACAAAAAAACATACAAAAAACATACAAAAACATTACAAAAAAATACAAAAACATACAAAAACATACAAAAAACAAACAAAAAAACTACAAAAACAAAAAACATAAAAAAAATACAAAAAAACATACAAAAACATACAAAATACAAAAAACATACAAAACAACATACAAAAAAACCAACAAAAACCAGACAAAACCAGACAAAACACATACAAACATACAAAACAAACAAAAAAAACATACAAAAAACATACAAAAAATACAAAAAACAAAAAATACAAACACAACAAAAACATACAAAAACATACAAAAAATTACAAAAAACATACAACAAAAAAACATCAAAAAACATACAAAAACATACAAAAAAACATACAAAAAACACCAGACAAAACCAAAAAAACATAAAAAAACATACAAAAATACAAAAACATACAAAACATGCAAAAACATACAAAACATACAAAAAAACATACAAACATACAAAAACATACAAAAAACATACAAAAAACATACAAAAAACATACAAAAACATACAAAAAACATACAAAAACAAAAAATACAAAAACATACAAAAACGAATACAAAAACATACAAAAACATACAAAAAACATACAAAAACATACAAAACATACAAAAAAACATACAAAAACATAAAAAACATACAAAACATACAAAAAACATACAAAAAACATACAAAAACATACAAAAAACATACAAAAAACATACAAAAAACATACAAAAACATACAAAAAACATACAAAAACATACAAAAACATACAAAAACATACAAAAACATACAAAAAACATACAAAAAACATACAAAAACCAGACAAAAAACATACAAACGAAACAAAGAGGTTGAAATCTTAACTCGAGGTTTCAAGTCTGGACAACCAGGGCAGAGACATGAGGCAGTTCTCCGCCGTGAGCAGATCCGACTCGGAAGCACTTCCTGGTCCGCCTCGGAAGCACTTCCTGGTCCGCCTCGGAAGCACTTCCTGGTCCGCCTCGGAAGCACTTCCTGGTCCGCCTCGGAAGCACTTCCTGGTCCGCCCGCTCTTCCGGGTCACTGCGTCGTCGCTGCGAAAACGATAAAGACGGCAGGTATTTGAACGGGCTCGGGTTTCCCCACCGTGAGTCGAGTCAGCGCTTTCCCGTCACGCCCGAAACCTGAGCTCAAAGCCGATTGGACGACGGACCACGGGAACTCGCAGACGATTGGACGAAGCGGAGACACGTCTGGTGAATCCACAGCTTCTGAAGTCTTTGTTTGTTTGTTGGAGGAAAGTTTTAGTACGAGAAGGAGGAAATATTTACTGCAAATGACAGAGTTACGTAACCAAGACAACGAGCAAAAGAGTTCATAGCAACAGTATTGTAATATTGTTTAGACGTTTTTTTCATTTTCAACCAGTTTCAATAACATTTAAGTAATAAAATGTGTAAAATTTTCAAACATGAATCCAAAAGTTTCGTTCTTTGCGTGATTTCATTTCCGTTTCTCGTGTGACTCAAACGACAAAACTGTTTGAAAACGTCAGGTTCAAGATCTTAAAATGTTTTGTACATTTTAACTTTTATTTAAATATGAAAAGAAAAGTTCAGGTCCAATAACTTTATTTTTTCATTTTAACGTCTTTTAACTATTTTGTCGAATGTATTTTATAAAATATCTCCAAAAAGGAAATGCACAAATGTTTTAATCCTGATCATTTCTTTCATCGTCATCGATCCAGCAGCATCTGCAGAGAACAACGTCACAACAACCCCGCCTCCGTGTGGAGGGGGCTCCGGCTCCTCACCAACCACAAGCCCCGAGCCCCCCCTGCTGCAGACAATCGAAAACTGGCTGAGCAACTTAACACCTTCTACTCCAGGTTTGATGTGACCACCCCCTCCCCCACGGTGGCCACCTCCGCCAACCCAAACCTGGTCACCCCACCTCCCCCACGCACCCTCTCAGTTCAGGGAACAGGATGTTCACAGGCTATTTCGGAAAATCCAACCCCCGAAAAGCTGCTGGACCAGACGGCGTCTCTGCCGCTACATTAGAACATTGCGCACCGAGAGTTAACCCCCAGTCTTCAACAGATCATTTTAACCCCTCCCTGGGTCATGCCATGTCCCAGCCTGCTTCAAGTCGTCCATCATTGTCCCTGTCCCCAAGAAGCCCCGGATCACTGGACTTAATGACTACAGGCCTGTGGCGCTGAGCGTCTGTAGTCATGAAGTCATTTGAACGCCTGGTCCTGCCCCACCTCAAGTCCTTCACCCTTCCTCCCTGCTGGACCCCCTGCAGTTCGCCTACAGAGCCAACAGGTCTGTAGACGACACCATCAACCTGGCACTCCACTTCATCCTGCAGCATCTGGACTCCCGGGAACCTACGCCAGGATCCTGTTTGTGGACTTCAGCTCTGCGTTCAACACCATCCTCCCTGCTCTGCTCCAGGACAAGCTCTCCCAGCTCAACGTGCCTGACTCCACCTGCAGGTGGATCACTGACTTCCTGACGGATCGGAGGCAGTGCGTGCGGCTGGGGAAGAATGTCTCAGACACTCGGACTATCAGCACAGGAGCTCCACAGGGCTGTGTACTTTCCCCTCTGCTCTTCTCCCTGTACACAAAACTGCTGCACCTCCAGCCACGACTCCGTAAAACTCATCAAGTTTGCGGGACGACACCACCCTCATCGGGCTCATCTCGGACGGGGATGAGTCTGTCTACAGGAGGGAGGTGGACCGGCTGGTGTCCTGTGGTGCAGCGGTAACAACTGGAGTTTCAACGCCCAGAAGACAGTGGAGATGATCGTGGACTTCAGGAAAGCCACAGCCCCCAGCCCCCCTCATCATGACAGACTCCCCCATCACCACCGTGGGACTCCTTCCGCTTCCTGGGCACCACCATCACCCAGGACCTCAAGTGGGAGCCCTCCATCAGCTCCCTCATCAAGAAGGCCCAGCAGAGGATGTACTTTCTGCGGCAGCTGAGGAAAGCCAAGCTGCAGTGCAGATGATTGGTGCAGTTCTACACGGCCATCATTGAGTCCATCCTCACCTCCTCCATCACAGTGTGGTATGCTGGAGCCACAGCCAGGGACAAACAGAGACTACAGCGCGCTGCTGGAGCCACAGCCAGGGACAAACAGAGACCTACAGCACATTGTGCGTTCTGCTGAGAAGGTGATCGGCTGCAGACTTCCATCTCTGCAGGACCTGTACGTCTCCAGGGCTCTGGGACGAGCAGGTCGGATCACAGCTGACCCTTCTCACCCTGGACATGGTCTATTTGAACCACTCCCTCAGGCAGGGGGACCACTCCCTCAGGCAGGAGGCTACGGTCCATCCGGACCAGAACCTCCCGCCACAAGAATAGTTTCTTTCCCTCTGCCTTTGGACTCATGAACACTTTCTAAACACCTGCCACTTTAACTGACACTCTTCATCACTCACTGCACTGTCACTTTCTGCACTCAAACTGTAAATTCTAACTATTAACTCTTGTGTACATAGAAATGCCTATTTTTATTTTATATTGTACAGTAATTTTAAATTGTTTCCTAATGCATGCCCTTTTTGATTGAATATATGTTGTTTTATTATTACTCAGTGTTTTATGTTGCACCTTAAGGCCGAGACAAGTTCCTACGTTTTTGAATTTTGTTCATTGACAATGGCAATAAACTCTTTCTGATTTCTGATTCTGATTCTGATTCTGATCTGATTTAGAGTTCATCTACGACAACTGTGGATTTCATTTCATTTCAAATGGTTCATTGTCGACTTTGTTTAATCATATAAAGATCAGAGAGTTTCTTAATGACAACAACAAAACACGTAACTATTATGGGAAAAAACATGCATGTGTTTATTTTGGACTCAGTTTCACGTCGATGCACTCACATTGAGATCTTTGTAACATGCAACAGACGCCCCCTGCTGGCTACGCTGGGCTCAGACTCTTTCAGAGGGAAAGTGAGAGAGTTGAGTCAGTCTGCAGCAGGGCGTCGCACACCAGAGGACACAGAGCTGTGAGTCTTGGACTTGAGTTTGAAATGGAGCAGAGTCTCTGCAGTGGAGGACTTCCTGACCTTGTCCTGTGTTGTCTGGAGACCTTTAAAGAGCCAGTGTCTCTGGGCTGTAACCACCAGCTTCTGCTCCAGCTGTCTGCACCACTACTGGGACAAGAACAAGAACCAAGAACTGCCCCGTGTGTCGCAGGAAATCATCATAAGACTTTTCCAGATGTGAACTTTTGCTCTGAAACAACTGAGTCTTTCCTTTTCACAGAAGGAGCCTGCTCCGCAGGAGAGAGGGAGAAGATCTGCAGCTCACACCCAGAGCGAGCCCTCTGTTCTGCCTGGCACGAGTGTCGCCCTCTATGTCCAGGCGTGTGAGTTCATCTCTTCACTCTGGACGATAAGGGGTGGTCTCTGTGGACATCAGCCGTGAGTGACTGAAGGAGCAGCTACGCCCACAGCTCAGCCGTTTGCCCAGAGGAGAGAGCAGGCCTTCAGCCTGTACAGCGACAGTATGAGGAAATAAACCTTCACGCGCAGACACAGGTGAAGGAATGTGAGCGACAGATCCAGGGCGGAGTCTTGAGCGGCTGCACCGGTTCCTCCAGCAGGAAGGAGGAGTCTTTGCTCAGAGCGCTGAGAGAGGGCAAGAGCAGGACAGGCCCAGACCATAGAACACACAGCTCGCAGAAGAATCAGGAGGAACTGTCCACTCTGGAGCAGGAACATCCTCACTGTGGAGGAGCAGCTGAAGAGACAGAGCATGGACTTTATCAGAGAGTACAGACACACCCACAAGACAACCCAGACTCTGGCTCTTCACAGCCCGGACTCACCGAGCTGGGACCAGGACTCCATTGATAACCAGGCCAAAGTCCTGGGCAACATGGGCTTCAAGGCCTGGGACAAGATGAGGGCCCTGGTCCACTACAGTCCGGTCCTTCTGGACCCAAACACTGCAAACAGACGTGTCTATCTGTCTGAGGATCTGAGGGGAGTGAGACAAGGAGACCCTAAACAAAGACAGTCCCTTTAAATCCAGAGAGATTTCACCTAAATATGTCATTGTCCTGGGCTGTGAGGCTTCAGCTTCCGGGGGGGGGGCTTTTAGCACCAAAAAAAAACCAGTGGGACGTGGAGGTCGGGGACCATCCGAGAGGGCCATTGGTGTGGCCAAAGAGTCTGTGGGGACAGGAAGAGAGAGGATAAGAGCTACTCCAGAAAATGGACTCTGGTGGGTTTAACTCTTTACAGAGGAAAATACACTGATGTCGTTGAATAAAACCTGTGATCTGAAGCGAGGCCCTCAGAAGATCAGAGTCCGACTGGATTATGACAAAGGGAAAGTGTCTTTCTCTGACGCTGAGGACATGTCTCTGATCTGCTCTCATGAAGGAAGATTCACAGAAAAAATGTTCCCGTATTTCTCTGTTGGTGGCGCTGGAGACGCTAAAACCAAAGAGATTAAAATATGTTCCACTGAAGGACTTTAAAAGACTCTTTTAATCTTTTATACTAATTACTTGTTTCTACTTTTGTTTATTTTCTATTTTTTATCCTTTTATTTACAAATACAAAACAGTAACAATAATGAGGACAATAAGAACAAAAACAGCAAAAGACAGACAACAATACAGACATTATACGAGTAAGCGACTTACTCTTACTATGATTATTTTGTATACATAAAAAAGGTTATAAAAATAATAATAATGATAACAATAACAATAATAATAATAATAATAATAATAATAATAATAATAATAATAATAATAATATGGCAAGTAAGTTTCAGATGTTCAACATAACCAATGAAATATGTCCAAAAAACAAAATTATAATTGTTGTTAATGTAATTTAAAGAATAAAAATGTTTCATTTATGACCGTTTGAAATTGTCTTAAATGTGAGTATTTATACACTGTAAACATGTCCGTGTAATCCCTCATTCGTCCAGGAGGGTTCCATTCTAGAAAAAGATTCAGTTGTTTCATCTGGACTCTGTTTTAGAAAAACAAAACGTTTCGACTCTCGTCCAAGAGTCATTCTCAATCTGTGAATCGAGTCTGGGAACTCAGGTTCCTCTGTGTAAGCCCCGCCCACAGGGCGGGACTTCCTGATAAAAGGAGTTTTTGGTTTCACTTGAAACTACAAACAGCCCTGAGATGTGCCATCTACATCCTATTGTACACTGACTTTCGCTCCCTCCTCATGGAATACCTGATTAGCATCAGAATGACCCTGGCGTCTCCATGGTTTCAACAAACCTAGTCCAAACCAGGTCTAAACTAGGTCCAAACCAGGTCTAAACCAGGTCCAAACCTTGTCTAAACCAGGTCTAAACTAGGTCTAAACTAGGTCCAAACTAAGTCCAAACTAGGTCCAAACTAGGACCTGAACCCGGTCCAAACAGAAACCCAACAAAGAGTCTTTGAGGTAGATCTGAACTTGACCCTGTTGGAGCAGAAGTAAACACTTCCTGGAATCACCTGAGGTCAAAGGTCACATTCTTAGAAAACAGGAAAAAGCAGCAGCAAAGACAGACTGCAAAGGGACCCTGGTTTGGACTTGGTTTGGACCTGGTTTGGACCTGGTTTAGACCTGGTTTAGACCTGGTTTGGACTGGTTTAGGACGTTTAGACCTGGTTTGGGACCTGTTTGCCCGTGGTTGTAGACCTGGTTTAGCCCTGGTTTGACTGTTTGGACCTGGTTTTAGACCTGTTGTTTGGACTGGTTTGGACCTGGTTTAGACGCTGGTTTAGACCTGTTTGGACCGTGGTTTGGACCTGGTTTAGACCCTGGGTTAGACCTGGTTGGACCTGGTTTCGACCTGTTTAGACCTGTTTAGGACCTGGTTTGGACCTGGTCTTAGACTGGTTTGGACCTGGTTTGTGGACCTGCGTTTGGAACCTGGTTTGGACGCTGGTTTGGACCTTGTTTGGACCTTGTTATGGACGTTTAGACCTGGTCTTGGATCCTAGGTTGGACCTTAGTTTTGGACCTGGTTTGGACCTGGTTTGGACCTGGTTTAGACCTGGTTTAGACCTGGTTTAACCTGGTTTGACCTCGCTTTGACTGGTTTGGACCTGGTTTGACCTGGTTTGACCTGGTTTGGACTAGGTTTGGACCTAGTGTTTACCGTGTTTAGACCGGTTTAGACGTCGTTGGACCTGGTTTAGATGACCTAGTTTAGACCTGGTTTAGACCTGGTTTAGACTGGTTTAGACCTAGTTTAGACCTGGTTTAGACCTGGTCTTAGATCTGGTTTAGACCTGGTTTGGACCTGGTTTGACCTGGTTTTAGACCTGGTTTGGACCTTGTTTGGACCTGGTTTGGACCTGGTTTGGACCCTGGTTTACACCTGTTTAGACCTGCGGTTCTAGACACCGGTTTTGACCTTGGTTTGGACCTGGTTTGGACCTGGTTTGGACCTGGTTTAGACCTGGTTTAGAACCTGTTAACCTGTTTAGACCTGTTTGACTAGTTTAGACCTAGGTTTAGACCCTAGTTTGGACCTGGTTTTTTTTGGACCTGGTTTTATGGAACCGTAATGTTTAGACCTTAGTTAATTCCTGGTTTTAGATCTTGTATTGGACCTTGGTGATCCATGGTTTATGTGAGACGGTGACTTTTGAGACCGGTTAGACCTGTTTAGGACCTTGACTGTTTTTGACCGGTTTAGACCTGCGTTTACTTTGGACCTGTTTGACCTTGGGTTGGACCTGGTTTGGACCTTTGTTTGGACCTTGTTTGGTTTGGACCTGGTTTATTGCCTGTTTGACCCTGTTTGGACTTGTTTGGACCTTGTTTTGGCCCTGGCTTTGGACTCTTGGTTTACTGGTTTGACCTGGTGTTAGACCTGGTTTGACCTGGTTTGGACTGGTTTAGACCTGTTTGACCTGTTATGGACCCTGGTTCGAACCTGGTTGACCTGTTTAACCTGGTTTAGACCTCAGAGGTAGAAACCGGTTTGGACCTATTTGACCTAGTTTGGACCTGGTTTGGAAACCTGCGTTTGGACCGTTTGGACCTGGTTTCTTAGACCTGGTTTACGACCTGCCGTTTGGACCTGGTTTGACCTGGTTTAGGAACCTGGTTTAGACCTGGTTTGGACCTGGTTTGGACCTTGGTTTGGACCTGGTTTGGCCTGGTTTGGACCTTGCGTTTAACCTGTTATACTAGGTTTTGGACCTGGTTTGACCTGGTTTTAGACCTAGTTTAGACCTGGTTTAGACCTGGTTTAGACCTGGTTTAGACCTGTCTTAGACCTGGTTTAGAACCTCGTTAACGATCTGGTTTAGACCTGGTTGACCTTGGTTTGGACCTGGTTTAACCTGGTTTGCGACTGGTTTGGACCTCTGTCATTGACCCTGGTTTGCGACCTGTTCTAGACTGGTTCTAGACTGGTTTAGACCGTTTTTAGACCTGGTTTAGAGCCTGGTTTTGGACTGGTTTGACCTGGTTGACCTGGTTGGACCTGGTTTAGACTGGTTTAGACCTGGTTAGACCTGGTTTTAGACCTGGTTTGGACCTGGTTTGGACCTGGTTTAGACCTAGTTTAGACCTGGTAGACCTGGTTTCGACCTGGTTTTGGACCTGGTTTGGACTCGTTTTAGACCTGGTTTGGACCTTGTTCTTGGACCTGGTTTGGACCGGCTTTGGACCTGGTTTAGACCTGGTTTAGACCTGGTTTTAACCTGGTTTAGACCTGGTTTGGACTGTTTGGACTGGTTTGGACTCTGTTTGGACCGGGTTTAACCTGGTCTTGGACCTGGTTTTGGAACCTGGTTTAACCTAGTTTAGACCTAGTTTAGACCTGGTTTTAGACCTAGTTTAGACGTATTTAGACCTGGTTTAGATCTGGTTTCACAGTGGACCTGGGTTTGGACCTTGGTTTGGAACCTTGGTTTGGGACCTTGGTTTAGACTCGGTTGGACCTGGTTTGACTTGGTTGACCTTGTTTGACCTGGTTTACACCTTTGTTTAGACTGGTTTGGACCTGGTTGGACCTTCGTTTGGACTCGGTTTGGACCTGGTTTTAGACCTAGGTTTAGACTTGTTTAAGACCTTGTTTTGGACCTGGTTTGGCCTGGTTTGGACCTGGTTTGGACCTGGTTTGGACTGTTCTATGACCCTGGTTTTGGACCTGGTTTGGACCTAGGTTTGACCTGTTTAGACCTGGTTTCTTAGACCTGGTTGCGACCTAGTTTGGAACCTGGTTGGACCTGTTTGGACCCTGGGTTGGACCTGGTTTAGGACCTGGTTTCGGACCTGTTTGGACCTGGATTGGACCTGGTTTGGACCTTGGTTTAGGACCTGTTTGGACCTGTTTGACCTGGTTTGGACCTGGTTTGGACTGTTTGGACTGGACCTGGTTTAAACCTGGTTTTAGACCTGGTTTGGACCTGGTTTGACCTGGTTTAGACCTAGTTTAGAAACCTGGTTTAGACCTGGTTTAGACCTGTTTCAGACCTAGTTTAGACCTGGTTTAGGACTTGTTTAGATCTGGTTTGGACCTGGTTTGGACCTGGTTTGGACGTGGTTTAGAACCATGGCTTTGGACGTCGCGTTGACCTTGTTTGGACCTGGGTTTAGACCTTGGTTTAGACCTGGTTAGACTGGTTTGGACTGGTTGGACCTGGTTTGGACCTGGTTTGCGACTGGTTTTAGACCTGGTTTAGACCTGGTTTGGACTGGTTTGGACCTGGTTCCTGGACCGGTTTGGACCTGGTTTGGGACCTGGTTTAGACCTACTTTAGACGGGTTTAGACCTGGTTTAGACCTGGTTTATGACCTGTTTGGACTGGTTTGGACTGCTTGTTTATGGTGGACCTGGTTTGAGACCTGGTTCCTAGGGACTGGTTTAGGACTGGTTTAGACCCTTGGTTTAGAACCTGGTTTGACTGGTTTGGCCCTGGTTGGGACTGGTTGGACCTGGTTTGGACCTGGTTTGGACCTGGTTTTGGACCTGGATGTTAGACCGTATGTTTTAGACCTGGTTTAAGACCGTGTTTTAGATCTGGTTTAGACGGCTGTTGGACTGGTTGGACCTGTGTTGGACCTGGTTTACGGACCTGGTTTGGACCTGGTTTGGACTGGTTTGGACTGGTTTGGACCTGGTTTAGACCCTGGTTTCACTGTTTGGGACTGGTTTGGACCATTGTTTGGACCTGGTTGGACCTGTTTACGACTGTTATTTAGCACCTGGTTTAGACTTGGTTTGGATTCGACCCTGGTTTGGACCTGGTTTGGACCGAGTTTTTGGACCTGGTTTGGACTTTCCCTGGTTTTGGACTGGTTTGGGACCTGTGATTGGACCTGGTTTGACGCTGGTTAGACCTGGTTGGCTTTGGACCTTGGTTTAGACTAGTTTAGACCTAGTTTAGACGGTTACTGGTTTGACCTGGTTTGGAACCTGGTTTGGACCTGGTGGCCTTGGACCTGGTTTTGACCTGGTTTTTGGACCTGGTTTAGACCGTGGTTTGGACCTGGTGGACCGGTTACTATTTTTAATACCTGGTTTGGACCTGGTTTGGACCTCGGTTTGGACTGGTTGGACCTTGGTTTGGACCTAGGTTTAGACCTGGTTTAGACCTGGTTTTGGACCTGCTCTTGGACCTGGTTTTGGACCTGGTTTGGACCCTGTTTAGATCCTGTGTTGGACCTTGGTTTGGACCTGTTTGGACCTGTTCTCACTCGGTTTGGACCTGTTTGACCTGGTTTAGACCTTGGTTTGGACCTGGTTTCGGGACCTGGTTTAGGTCTGGTTTAGACCTGGTTTGGACCTGGTTTGGACCTGGTTTGGACCTGGGTTGTGGATCTGGTTTAGACCGTTGGTTTAGAACCTGTTTAACCTGGTTTGGACCTGTTTGGACCTGGTTCTGGACCTGGTTTGGACCTGGTTTAGACCACCTGGTTTAACCTGGTTTAGACCTGTTTGGACCTGGTTTGGACCTTGGTTTGGGACCTGGTTTGGACCTGGTTGTACCTTGGTTTTAAGAAAAACCTTTAGTTTTTTAAAAACGGGCGGAAAACAAAAACCCCTGGGTTTTTTAGATCTTGGTTTGGACCTGGTTTGGCACCTGGTTTGGACCTGGTATTAGACCTGGTTGACCTGGTTTAGACCTGGTTTAGACATAGCTTTTGACCTGGTTTAGGACTGGTTTGGACCTTGGTTTGGACCTGGCGTTTGGACCTGGTTTGAACCTGGTTTGGAACCTGCGTTTAGGGACCTGGTTTTGGACCTGCGTTTGGACCTGGTTTTGATCTGTTGGACCTGGTTTGGTACCTGGTTTGGAGAACCTGGTTTGCGACCCTGGTTTAGACCCTGTTTAGGACCTGGTTTAGACCTGGTTTAGATCTGTTTGGACCTGGCTTCTGGCACCTGGTTATGGACCTGGTTGGACCTGGTTGGACCTGGTTTTAACCCTGGTTTGGACCTGGTTTAGACCTGGTTTAGATCTGGTTTAGACCTGGTTTGGACCTGTTTTGGACCTGGTTTGGACCTGGGTTAGACCTGGTTTGGACTGGTTTGGACCTGTTTGGACCTGGTTAGACCCTGGTTTAACCTAGTTTAGACCTGGTCTCAGGATTCTGTTTGGAACACTGTTTGAACCTGAGTTTTGGACCTGTTTGGAACCTGGTTTGGAGCCTTGGTTTAGACTGGTTTAAGACCTGTTTGGACCTGGTTTGACCTGGTTTGGACCTGGTTTGATGCTTCTGCGACCTTGTTTAGACCTGTTTGGACCGGTTTTCGACGCTGGCTCTTGACTGGGTTTGGACCTGGTTTGGACCTGGTTTGGACCTGGTTTGGACCTGGTTTAGACCTGGTTTGGACCTGGTTTGGACCTGGTTTGGACCTGGTTTGGACCTGGTTTAGACCTGGTTTGGACCTCAGATTGTAGAAAACATTTGTCCAAAACACAAAGCTCTTCACTGGGACTTTGATGGACTTGTTTTTGTCATGTGACCGGCCCGGGGTCTGGGGTCAGAGGTGATGTCATTATGTCAGAGGCGCGTGATTCGTTGCTCAGCGCGTCACATGACCTCCGGACAGAACGGCCTTTGTGTGGCTCCAAAAGAAGAAGTTAAAAATAAGGCGGAGCTCAACGCGGCAGACGCTCAACGCTTAAAACGACGGCTCAAATCAAGTTTACGGAGGAAGACTCGGACTTCAGCCGAAGAAGAACGACTTCAGGTCATTTCAAAACATGTGCAAAAGCTAAACCTGCTCGCGCCACTTTTATGAAATATAAAACACACAAATATAAAAGTTCAGAGGTTTGTTCAGTGTTATTGTTACATTCATTTACTCCAAATGAAAAACTGGGCCACACCCGAGTTGAGGAGTAATAATAAAAGTATCAAAAGTACGGGTAACTAAGTACATTTCATACCATTCACGGCTCATTGTGAGTTCATCTCTGACTTCTGTCTGTGTACGTTTGTGTTCTGGTCTGGTCTTCTCTGTTGGTGGGTCTCAAAGGGGTCAAAACCTGGGACTACTGCAGGTCTTGTATAAAACTGGGACAAATCCATGGTTTTGGACACATCTTTGGGGACATGGGACGCAGGGCTCAAAACTGGGACTGTCCCGGGTAAAAGGGGACGTCTGGTCACCCTACATCTAATTGAATTTAAGTTAGCATCACTAGCTTAGCGACGGAGACACCGCCTTCATAAACGCAGCGCATCGGACTGAAAGGTCTCGCATGCGGCTCGTGATTGGTCCATCTGTGACTCGCGCTCCGCTCTAACAGGAAGTGAAGCTCCGCATGTTTCAGGGAGACAACTGGTCTCTCCACGTCTTCTCTCGGACATGTCCTCGCGCTTCCCCTGTCCGTCTACTTTCCCGCCGCATTGACAAGTATATATACGTACACACAACGCAATACCTTTCTACAACAGCAGGCGGCGCAGGTGGTCAAAACTGTAGTTAAAAAACACGTCATGAGCGCGTGGGATCATTTACACCAAACGGACTGGCTCATTACAGCTTTGGGTAAATATTAGGATTTACACACGGCTAAGCTAAAGCTAAGCTAACGGCGGCGCGTTGTCGTCACAAATCGAGTTGTTTGATTCAACGTTACGCTAAGTACGAGTGGCAAGACAGTTTTGTGAACGGAGCCTGGAGCCAATCAGAGCGCTCCCCTTGTGGCGGGCGGAGAGGAAATCCTGTTTTTCTGCCGCCATGTTTGTTTTGATTTGTTTGGACGTTGCGCTGAGATTGAAAGTCACAAATATCGCGAGAATTCATCGTGACGGAAAAAAAACAGTAAATAAAGTACAAACTCTGGCATTTTCAAAGGACGGACACAAATTGAATCGTATTTGAAGGAGAATCACAAATGTTCTGATGATGAAACGCTGGATTCAGGTTTGAGCGAGAAACAAACGACAATATTTCACTGAAGTTTGGAAAGTTGAGCCAAAACAAACAGGAAGTCCTTTGTGTCTGAAGGAGAGTCGGGGATTCCTCTTTTCCGCTGAGTCAGGCCGTTCCACTCGGCTCTGTTTTCACGTGCCTTTTTATTTGCGTTTTCCTTCGCGGGGAAACTCCTGAGGGCCCAGGGGTCTATAGTGAGCCGTTTCCATGGAGACGGGAGACAACAGGAGCCGACAGACGTGACTCAGTGATCTTTCTGGACCAGGAGTGTCCAAAAGCCGTTTCCTCTCAGGCCACAGGACAAAGGGGGCGTGGTCCTGAGCTGGCACAGGCTTTGGTACTTTAGAGTGGCACGTGTGGCACGTGTGGCAATGTGGGCACAGCACGACGCAGTGGGAGGGCTGCATTTGTCCCAGCAGTCTGGACCCCGAGCTTCAATGAAACTGTTTTTACTGAGAGTTTAATGAAGCGAGAGATGGACAGAGCAGGAGGAGAGGGAGGAGAAGAAGAGGGAGGAGAAGAAGAGGAAGGAGAAGAAGAGGAAGGAGAGGGAGGAGAAGAAGAAGAGGGAGAAGAAGAAGAGGGAGGAGAGGGAGGAGAAGAGGAAGAGAGGAGGAGGAAGAGAGAGAAGAGAGGGGAGAAGAGAAGGGAGGAGAGGAGAAGAAGAGGAGGAGAATAGAGGAGAAGAAGAAGAAGAAGAGAGAAGAAGAAGAGGAGGAGAGAAGAGGAGGAGAAGAAGAGAGGAGGGAGAAGAAGAGGGGAAAGAGGAAGGAGAGGGAGGAGAAGGAGGGAGGGAAGGAAGAGGGAAGGAGAGGAGGGGAGAGAAAAAGAGAAGAAAGAAGGAGGAAGAGGAAGAAGGAGGAGAAGAAGAGGGAGGAGGAAGAGAGGAGGGGAAGAAGAAGAGGGAGGAGAGAGAGAAGAGGAGAGAAGAAGAGGGGGGAGGAGAGAAGAAGAGCGGCAGGAGAAGACAGAGGAAAGAGAAGAAGAGGGAGAAGAAGGAGAGGGAGGAGAGAAGAGGGGAGGGAGAGAAGAAGAGAAGGGAGAGAGAAGAAGAAGAGGAGGAGAGGGAGGAGAAGAAGAGGAGGAGAGGGAGGGAGAGAAGAGAGGGGAGAAGAAGAGGGAGGAGAGGGGAGAAGAAGAGGGAGGAGAGGAGGAGAAAGAGGTGAGGAGAAGTAAGAGGAAGGAGAGAGGAGAGAGAGAGGGAGGAGAAGAAAGGGAGGAGAAAGGAAGGAGGAGAAGAAGAGGGGGAGAAGAGAGGCGGAGGAGAAGAAGGGAGGAGAGAAAGAGGAGAAAGGATGAGAGGGAGGAAGAAGAAGAGAGAGGGAGAGAAGAGAAAGAGGGAGGAGAGAGAGAGGGAGGAGTGGGAGGAAAGAGAAGAGGGAGGAGAGGGAGGAGAAGAAGAAAGAGGGAGAAGAAGAAGAGGAAGGAGAAGAGAGGGAGGGAGGGAGGAGAAGAAGAGGAAGAGAAGAGAAGAGGAAAGGAGAGGGAGGAGAAGGGGGGGGAAGAGGAGAGGAGAGGGAGGAGAAGAAGAGGGGAGAAGAGAGGAGGAGAGAGAAGAGGGAGGAGAAGAAGCAGAGGAGAAGAAGGAGAAGGGAGGAGAGGAGGGAAGAAGAAGAGGGAGGAGAGGGAGGAGAAGAAGAGGGAGGAGAGGGAGGAGAGAAGAGGGATGAGAAGAAGAAGAGGGAAGAAGAGAAGGAAGAAAGAAGAGAGAGAGGGGGAAGAAGGAAGGGGAGAGGAGGAGAAGAAGAGGGAGAGAAGAAGAGGGAGGAGAGGAAGGAGAGGGAGGAGAAGAAGAGGGAGGAGAAGAAGAGAGGACGAGAGGAGAGGAGAAGAAGAGGAGGAGGAGAAGAAGAGAGGGGAGAAGAAGAAGGAGAAGAAGAAGAAAAGAAGAAGAAGAGGGAAAGAAGGAGAGGGGGACGAAGAGGAGAGGAGGAGAAGAGGAGAGGAGAAGAAGAAGAGGGAAGAAGAAGAGAGAAGGAGAAGAGAGAGAAGAGGGAGGAGAGAAGAGGGGAGAGAAGGAGGGAGGAAGAGGAAGGGAGGGAGGAGACAGAGAGGGAAGGAGAAGAGGGGGAGAGAAGAGGAGGAGAAGAGAGGGAAGGAAAAGAAAGAAAGAGAGGGAGAAAGAAGAAGGGAAAGAGAAGAAGACAGAAGAAGAAGAGTGGAGAAAAGAGTAGAGGGAGGGGAAGAGGAGAGGAAATGAGAAATAAAAGATGTGTAAAAAAAAAAGAGGAAAGTGAAAGAGGACGTGGGAGAGGGACGCAACTTCGTACATGGCTGGAGAGATGACCAAGCGAAGCAGCAGTGCGAGTGGAACGCAGCGATATGCCTGACGCAATTGCCCTGGACAACAAACATGTGCTGCAACTGATTCAGATTCATTCATTGTGAGTTCAAGTTATTAAGTTATTATTCAGTTTTGTGCTAATCCACTTTTATCCAAGTTTATTATCGTATAATTTGTTAATATTTATTTGTTATATGTCATTATGTATATATGTTATTATTGAATATGTATATGTTATTATGTTATAATGTTTATTTATTTTATGTTTGATCTAGTTATATGTATATATGTTCATTATGTTATATGTTATCATTTATATTGTTATTATGTCATTTTTCATTATGTTATATATGTTATTTATGTTATATGTTATGATGTTATTATGTTATACATGTTATTATTTATTATGTCATTATGTTTATATGTTATCATATGTTATTTATGTTATATGTTATGATGTTATTATGTTAATACATGTTATTTATTTTATTATGTCATTATGTTATATGTTATATATGTAGATTAATTTACTGTTATATGCTTATGATGTTATTATGTTTTATATGTTATATGTTATTATGTTAATATTCAATTCAATTCAATTTATTTTTGGTAACGCCCCAAAATCACAACAGCAGTTTTCCTCGAGGGGCGACAGGGGAAAAACAGAATAAAAACAGAATAAAAACAGAGTAAACAGTGTTCAGAGGACTATGGTCATGTCCCAATCCTGTGTCCTCAGACAGATGTCAAGACCCTGTCGAGACCCTGTCTGAGACCCCCTGTCCTGAGACCCCCTGTCCTGAGACTCCGCTGGCTCTCGCAGGAGAACTACAAACCTCTGTGGGGAAAAGTAGAAACCTGGAGAAGTTCGAAGGATGGCGCTCAATATGTGTGTATATATATATCTATATATATAATACACACAGTATATATATGTGTGTTATATATGTTATGGGTTATATGTTATATATTTATTAAATGTTAATGATATGTATATAGTTAATTATGTTATATATGTTATTGTTTATATTGTTGTGTTATTTATGTTATATGTGATTATGTTATATATGTATGTTATGAGTATATAATATGTTTTGAGATAAGTCCCTCCCGGGAGTTTAAAATTGTCTGAACCTGCTTTAGATTATAACTTTATAGTACACAAAGCTCAGTATGTCTTCTTTAAGTTAAGTTTAAGTTGGTATGTTAATCACCATGGCAACAACCCCACTTTCTCTCCATTTCTAAAAACCCACAGATACAGGGGGCGCTCTGCATCTGTCAGCTCTAAAGATTCAACAGTTTGAAACAATGTTGAGCCTGCTTCAAAAGATTGAACCTAGGTTAAACAGGATCAAACAGCAGGAAACTAAACCAGGACTACACCAGTGAAGGACTAACCAGCGACTGAAACGGATAATAACCAGGTTGATAAAACGCCAGGACGAACAGGACTAAACAGTGCTACAATAAAGGACTAGAACAGGACAAACTAGGAGAGCTAAACCAGGAACTGAACCGGACTAAACCAGTGACTAACCGGACTGAACCAGGTTAAAGCCGGGTCTAATAAGGTCTGAACCACGGTCTAAACCAAGGACTAAATACCAGGACTAAACCAGATGAACACCAACTAGGACTAAACCAGGACTAAACTAGGACTAAACCAGGACTGAACCAGGACTAAACCAGGACTAAACCAGGACTGAACCAGGTCTAAACCAGGTCTAAATCAGGTCTGAACCAGGACTAAACCTGGATTCTAGTGCTGATGCTGAGGCTCAAACATATGTCATTTTTGAGTCAGATTCTGTTAATCCGGATTATCTTTTCAGAGTCACAGATTACAACAGTAACTGGATTAGTGACATCATGAGACAGGATTATGGATCCGAGGTTCTAAACCCGATAAAACAGGTCGGATCGAACTCATATTACAACTAGAAAAGGACAAAAAGGACAATCCACCATCTTTGTTTGTCGTGACCTTTGTCGTGACCTTTGTCGTGAGCTTTGTCGTGACTTGTCGTGACCTTTGCCGTGACCTTTGCCGTGACCTTTGCTCTCCACAGTCGGTGTCACATGGTCCGTCAGAGCGGCCTTTTGTCATGTGACGTTTGCAGGTTACAGTCTCTTTCGTTTGGTGGTTGCAGGTCCGGCGTGTCCAAGCGTTTCTCCTGGAGCGCAGACACAGGGAGGGCATCTGGTCCAGTCTGAGCTGCGGACCCTCAAAGGTTTGGCAGTGGTCTTCAGTCAGTCTCACGTCCTTTAATGAATGAATGAATGCTTTTGCTTTCATTTTGGCGCGTTTACTTTGGAATGTTGAAAGAGGACCTTAAATGTGCTGAAGGAGTTCCAAACTGAGGTCCCACACGTTGGAAAACCTCTAAACTGTAAGGTCTGGTCTGGTCAGGTTCTGGACCTGGTTCTGGACCTGGTTCTGGTCTTGGTTTTGTTCGTTTCCGTCTCGTCAGATCCATTCGTCTGAGGCTCAAACATCTGCGACTCCGAGGCTTTTCCCGAGTGAAGCTTTCCATCTGCAAACGACTCTCACCCGGCGCCGGCCAATCAGAGCGCAGGGATTAAGCACGGCGGCCAATCAGGGCGCAGGGATTGAGAGCAGCTGCCAATCGGAGCGCAGGGTGACAGAAAGGGGCGGGGCTCGGGGGCCTTTTGTCTTTTAATTAAAGATAAACAACAGCAGCAGATTGAGAAGCGAAGTCTGGACCCGGAGCAGGTTTGAGACCAGGTCTAGACCCGGAGCAGAAGGTCTGGGTCTGGGACAGGTCTGGACTGTCCATTTAAACACCTGTTACCAACCGGGACTTAACCAGAACTCAACCAGGACTCAACCAGAACTCAGCCAGGACTAAACCAGGAATAAACGAAAACTCAACTAGGACTAAACCAGGACACAACCAGGACTAAACCAGGACTAAACCAGGACTAAACCAGGACACAACCAGGACTAAACCAGAACTCAACTAGGACTAAACCAGGACACAACCAGGACTAAACCAGGAATAAACGAAAACTCAACCAGGACTAAACCAAGACTCAACCAGAACTAAACCAGGACCAAAGAAGAATTCAACCAGGACTAGACCAGAACTCAACCAGGACTAAACCAGAACTCAACCAGAACTCGACCAGGACTCAACCAGAACTCGACCAGGACTCAACCAGAACTCGACCAGGACTAATCAAACTGATGCACTTTGAACTTTCTGTCAAATAAATACAGAATCCTTTTGTCATATTTTTTACATTTATTATTATCGTCGCTGCAGGAAACGTGTCTCTGTTTTAGACCCGTCCTTCAGCAACTCCGGGTCCAACCAGGAGCAGCTCCTGGGTCCAGATCCGGGTCCAGATCCGGGTCCAGATCCGGGTCCAGATCCGGATCCAGATCCGGGTCCAGATCCGGATCCAGATCCGGGTCCAGATCCGGGTCCAGATCCGGTCCAGATACCAGTCCGGGTTAATGTGCCGATTCGCCTTTGGGATATTTCTCATGCAGTATTTACAGGAACGGCAGGAGGAACGGCAGGAGGAACGGCAGGAGGAACGGCAGGAGGAACGGCAGGAGGAACGGCAGGAGGAACGGCAGGAAACGGTGCTCTCTGGTGACCTCTGACCCCTCTGCTGTTTCCTGTCCGACCCCGGAAACAGGACGCTCCAGATCTGAAGGGCCGCTGTTCAAGTCTCATCAAAAACATCTCAGGAGCTGGAGTTTCTTTTGTAGATTTAGCCTGTTTTCCTCTGCTCCACCTTGTGACATCATCAGGGGGCTCATCCAGAAGTGCTCCTCTGGGTTTTTAAAGTCCACAAACATTGACCAGACTCATTTCTGATCATTTACTACAACAAACTGCTCTTCATGGTGGCACCGTGGCTCCTCCATCACCCCACAACACGGTTCATAAAAGACAAATCCAGCTTCCTTTAATCATTTGCATATTTCCCCTGAAGACAAACATCTGAGTCAGAGAGTTGAAGAGCTTATGAAGTGTAAACATAAAGTGTTCACAACGTGTTTGAAATGACTCACTTTATCTGTTCCTGTTCCTAAAACTAATATCACTGTCGCTCCAGTCGTGCCACATTCGCCATGTTTCCACTGGTTCTGTTCTGGTCTGAGCGTGTCTCCACTGTCGTACGTCTGCGTTCACACTTCACCACATCCAAACTGGGACTAAACCAGGACTAAGCCCAAAGCTGCACCTGTGCCAAACGATGCACATAACAAAAATGCGTCAAAAAGTGATACAAATGTGATAAAAAATGTACAAAAATATGACAAATAGCAACAAAAATGTGACTAAAAGCAACACAAATTTGACCAAAAGCGACTTAAAGTAACAAATTGCGACAAAACGCGACTTAGAGACTATTATCGACAAGAAAATGACAAAAAAGTGTGAAAAAGGACTTAATATGTGACAGAAACCTTTCTTCTGTTCAAACTCTGACTTGATCTCGTGCTAAAGCGCCGCGTTTCCACTGATGCTAACTTATATGTCGAGCCTTAGCAACACAATGCTAGCACAGCACGTTAGCAACAGCCGTTTCCTGTTTGTGGCGTTGTCAAGAGCCCAAATGTGCTGTTTCCAGGTCAGAATGCGTCTGACATGATTCCATAAAGAGAGGTTCAAACGCGGCGTCGAGGCTTTGCACACAAGGCAAAGACATGAGGCAAAACTATTCCTGTGCACGCTCGCTTTAGTTTAGCACGCCCCTCACACACACACACTTGGATATTACTAAAATTGACTTTTTTTGAATCGTTTCAACACACTTAGATTTCATTCATTAAGAGAACATTTGTATCTGGTCACGTTTCCTCCTGTGGCTGTGGTGTACTTCATCTCTGGGGTTCAGCCCTGTTCTTAAACACGTTCGCGCTCTGTTTTACAGGGCAGTGTTGCTTTAGCCGCGGGCGCTAGCCCTTGGAGCTATCCCCCAAACCAGGACGTGGCTGGCGCGTGTGTGCGACGGCGGTGGCGAGCGTCAGGGTGCGTTCCTGCGTCCAGTCGCGGCGCGCGCCTGTGACGCCGGAGACCACCAGTGTAAACAACCAGGAAACGGAGAGCGACGGCGTGAGGGAACTTCTACGTCGGGCTCGTTTGTATCGTTCGTGAATGTCGC
The DNA here is from genome assembly GCA_015082035.1 of Chaenogobius annularis. Lineage (NCBI taxonomy): Eukaryota > Metazoa > Chordata > Actinopteri > Gobiiformes > Gobiidae > Chaenogobius > Chaenogobius annularis. Next base: position 165,987 of record BJKM01000785.1, read on the forward strand.
TGATGCTTCGTTACATTAGAGTTTGGGATCGTATGTGAATTCGCTGATAAGCTTCTGACATTGAGGTTTGTGATCGTTTTGTAGAATGTCGCTGATGCTTCGTGACATTGAGTTTTGGATCGTTGTGAATGTCGCTGAAGCTTCGTGACATTAGTTTGGATCGTTGTGAATGTCGCTGAAGCTTCGTGACATTAAGTTTGTGATCGTTGTGTTATAATTATAGTGTTATAGTGTCATAGCGGAGCCGAAATACAGGCTTTTTAAGGGAGTTTTGAGCTATAAAAACACATTTAATGGAATAAACGCGAGCGTGAAGCGTTTAATGCCACAGTGTAGATGTGTTTGTTTGATTTCATGTGTTTATTCATGTGTGAGGACAATGTACATCTGTTTGTCGCAGATGCGGAAGTTGAAGTGTCCTTTATCACCCCCTGCCGTTCGCAGATTGGCAGCAGTTTTGTCATGAGCGCGTTACATTCGTTTTGTACTCTTCATACTCTGACGTCAGCACTTTCACTGAATCTTTACCAAATGAAAATATATAAACGATTCAATAAGTCGCCAAGTATGCAAAGTAAAACATATATTTGTGATGCGTTTAGTCCGCACTTCGATGTGGCCGCTCCGTCTGTTACTCCATTACACGAGACGAGGGTCGATAATAAAGTATTTTCCCTCAGGCCCTTTACACAGTATGAAGTATTACATATGTTTCTCTCTGAAGTTCCACAAAAGTCCACTGGAGCTGAACCTAGGTTACTTTAGTCATCAGCCACAGTTAATAGTAAACTGTTTCTGTTTTTAATCTCACAACTCAAACTGAAGCGATCGCATCACTATGGAAACGTGTAATGATAAATATAAGTACTACCAGGTCCGTGCGTTCTTAACCAAATATATTTTAAACAGCTACAGTCCGGTTTTAGACCAGGACTTAGAACTAGCACAGCTGCTACCAAAGTTTTAAGTGATATTGAGTCTTCAGATCGTTGTATTCTCTTGGAGCGTCGTGATGTTTTTGGGTTCGATTTAAATTCTATAAAGTGGTTTTCAGATGACCTCAAGCTGTTTCTGCTGTTTCTGCATAAAGGGGTTCCTCAGGGGTCTGTCCTCGGACCACTGTTATTTACAATTTATGTCAACTCAACCTGAAACACAGGAGCGTCCACGTGTGTGCAGATGATGGGATTCTGTCACTGTGTTTGTGAATTCAAATAAAACTAAATGTTCTCCAGAAGGCTCTAATGACTCCAATGTATCTGTTTTAACGCTCGATGGTCATGTGACTGAACGAGTACTCCATTACAAGTACTGGGCATCTGGATCGATGACAAACTCTTCAACAAACACGTACAAGAGCTGACAAACATCTGAAAGTCATTAAGGTTGTCATTCTTCTTTAGACATAAAACGTGTGGAAAACAGTTCAGGCCACATTATGCTGATATTATATATATGCACTCAGCTCTAAGGCTCAGCTCTAAGGTCCAGCTCTAAGGCTCAGCTCTAAGGCTCAGCTCTAAGGCTCAGCTCTAAGGCTCAGCTCTAAGGCTCAGCAGCTCTAAGGTCCAGCTCTAAGGCTCAGCTCTAAGGCTCAGCTCTAGCTCTAAGGCTCAGCTCTAAGCTCAGCTCTAAGGTCCAGCTCTAGGTCTCAGGTCCAGCTCTAAGGCTTCTTAAGGCTCAGCTCTAAGGCTCAGCTCTCTAAGTCTCTAAGGCTCAGCTCTAAGGCTCAGCTCTAAGGCCAGCTCTCAGCTCTAAGCCAGCTCTAAGCTCAGCTCTAAGGTCCTCTAAGGTCCAGCTCTAAGGTCAGCTCTAAGGCTCTAAGGCTCAGCTCTAAGGCTCAGCTCTAAGCTCAGCTCTAAGGTCAGCTCTAAGGCTCAGCTCTAAGGCTCCAGCTCTAAGGCTCAGCTCTAAGGCTCAGCTCTCTAAGGCTCAGCTCTAAGGTTCAGCTCTAAGGCTCAGCTCTAAGGCTCAGCTCTAAGGTCAGCTCTAGCTCAGCTCTAAGGCTCTAAGGGCTCTAAGGCTCAGCTCTAAGGCTCTAAGCTCAGCTCTAAGGCTCAGCTCTAAGGCTCAGCTCTAAGGTCAGCTCTAAGGTCAGCTCTAAGGCTCAGCTCTAAGGCTCTCTCAGCTCTAGCTCTCAAGGCTCAGCTCTAAGGTTCAGCTCTAAGGTTCAGCTCTAAGGCAGCTCTAAGGTCCAGCTCTAAGGCTCAGCTCTAAGGTCCAGCTCTAAGGTCCAGCTCTAAGGCTCAGCTCTAGGTTCAGCTCTAAGGCTCAGCTCTAAGGTCCAGCTCTAAGGCTCAGCTCTAAGGCTCAGCTCTAAGGTCAGCTCTAAGGTTCAGCTCTAAGGTTCAGCTCTAAGGCTCAGCTCTAAGGTTCAGCTCTAAGGCTCCAGCTCTAAGGTTCAGCTCTAAGGCTCAGCTCTAAGGTCAGCTCTAAGTTCAGCTCTAAGGTTCAGCTCTAAGGCTCTCAGCTCTAAGGTTCAGCTCTAAGGCTCAGCTCTAAGGCTCAGCTCTAAGGCTCAGCTCTAAGGTCAGCTCTAAGGTCAGCTCTAAGGCTCTAAGGTTCAGCTCTAAGGCTCAGCTCTAAGGCAGCTCTAAGGTCAGCTCTAAGCAAGCTCTAAGGCTCAGCTCTAAGGTTCAGCTCTAAGCTCAGCTCTAAGGCTCAAGCTCTAAGGCTCAGCTCTAAGGCTCAGCTCTAAGGCTCTAAGTCAGCTCTAAGGTTCAGCTCTAGGCTCAGCTCTAAGGTCAGCTCTAAGGCTCTCAGCTCTAAGCTCAGCTCTAAGGTTCAGCTCTAAGTTCAGCTCTAAGGTTCAGCTCTAGGCTCAGCTCTAAGCTCGCAACAAAACTCTAAAGTGATGTAAGGAACAGCTTGACTTTCGAATAATTGGCTCGACAGTCAGCACTGAACTGACTCAGGACAGGTCAGGGACTGGCCCTGGTCTACGGGGGTCTACAGGGGGGTCTACAGGGGGTCTGGGAGGATCAGGTCTGGTCTTTACCGTGCGAGTCCTGCTTGACCTTTGACCTCAGTTTTCACACCTCTCACCGACCTGCCATGACCCCGGGACTCTGCGCCGTTTCAGTGCCAGATTCACGCTCATGTTTGTGTCCGGAAACGTGTCGCGTCAATCTCACGGTTTAAAGCTGCGAAAACACATTTATTTATCTTTATTTAGTTCAGAAACTCAAAGCTGAGGAACAGGAAGAGAAAACGTATTTCACTAACAACAAACAAACAACAAACAAACAAACAAACAAAGAATGTCCTGTTTTTAAATAATAAAGTTCAAATTGAATTCCGGCGCTTTAATGAAATGTGCGTCAGACGAACTTTAATGATGACTTCTTGTAGAACGTCTGAACTCCTGTGCAGTCTGACCCCGGTCCGACCCGAGCCCCCCGACCTCCGACCCACAACAGCTGATGAAGTCGCACCTGAGGAGTTCACTGAACCTGGGAAAAGTCTGCTCTGAGGCTGGCGTACAACCAACAAGAGGAGAAGAGGAGCAGAGGAAGGAGGGCAGAGGGAGAGGAGCAGAGGAGAGGAAGAGGAGCAGAGGAAGAGAGCAGAGGAGAAGAGAAGGAGCAGAGGAGCAGAGGAGAGGAGCAGAGAGAGAGGAAAGAGGAAGAGGAAGAGGAGCAGAGGAGAAGAGAGAGGAGCAGAGGAGCACGAGGATGCAAGAAGGGGGCAGAGGACGGAGGAGGGGGGAGCAGAGAGGGGAGCAGAGAAGAGAAGAGGAGAGGAGCAGAGAAAAGAGAGGACGACGGGGAAGAGGAAGAGGAGGAGAGGAAGAGGAAAGAGGAGCAGAAGAGAGAGGAGCAGAGGAGCAGAGGAGGGAGAAGAAGGAGCAGAGGAGAAGAGGAAGAGGCAGCAGAGGGACGAGGAGAGTGAGAAGGGGAAGGAAGAGGGAGCAGAGGGAGAGGACCCCCAGGGCAGAGGAGAGAGGAGAAGGGAGGAAGAGGAGCAGAGGAGAAAGAGGAAGAGAGCGGGAAGAGAAAAGAGAGGAGAAAGGAG